>JBAIZZ010000460.1:0-48467 GCA_037355905.1 Heliconius aoede | reverse complement strand
GTTGAAGGTTCCTTACTAGTCACTTCAGCTACTTCTGGTGCTCTTCTAGGTGTCTTCCTACTGGCCGCCATTTTCCCCATGGCCAATGGTAAAGGCGCTTTATGGGGTATGATAACATCCCATGTGATAACAACTTGGATGGCCGCTGGGAGATTGATGTATGTGAATAATACGGTCTCTATGCTTCCTTTGTCTGTAGAGGTTAGTTCTCAAATGATAGTTATTATTTTATATTGTTAATTCTAAATTTTCTTTGTATTTTATGTATAGGCCGTCGTGGTGCAGTGGCACAAGGATGTCGCCCGTAAACGCGAAGTTTGGGGGTTCGATTCCCACTCGAGGAAGTGAAATATTTATTTACGTTTATATTTCCATTTTCTTCCCTTTGGTGTCGAGGCAAAGCGTGGCGTTGATTTCTGCCATTCAACACGCAATGCCTATAGAATTCGTCAGAAAGTGGGGAAAGGAGTGTCTTAACAAAGAGGTTCCCTCTGCCTACTCTGCTGTGTGCGGGATACAGCGTGAAGCTGAAAAACGAAAAAAAAACTTATGTATGAAACGAACAACTACTAAATGTCTTGTCAGTTCTTCTCTGTGAATTGTCCTTTCAAAGGTCAACAAGTTAAAAAAATAAAATATAAATTAAATTAAAATTATTATAATTAAATTTTATTTACATTCATATACTTAATGTCCGGATTATTGATTTGATAAAACGCCTCCCAGTACAAAGTAATTCATCAATATGTTTTCTGTCTTACATGAATTGAATAAATTTTGCCCAACGTGACCCTATCGAATAGTCGAATAATTTATAGAAAAAAATCTCCTTTACATATTACATTATATAAAATAAATAATAAAATTGTTTTGTTCCAGCAATGTTCTAATATAACGCAAAGTGTTTTAACAACAAAAGCTCTACCGGTCGATGTGAACCAAACTTTAGCTCAATTTGCACCAATACTTCAGGTTCTGGATAAAATGCATGTTTCTCATCAACCTGAAGAATCTCCTGTGTAAGTATTTCCGTAATGTTATGAAATTTTGATGATATTTATGAGGCGAAGAAATTTTGAAGATGTTTAGAACAAGAAAAGGGAATCGGAGATGTGTATTAAGACATTGCATTCCCATTAAGGCACTGCCGTTTCTCCACGTCCACAGAATTCTAGATACATTAAAAATATTAAATATTTTATTTCTTCCAGTAGACGAACCCACAACTTGCCGCGTTAATATGCGCAAGCCTGTGTTTACACACGTATAAAAACCACAACCATCTCGTGTAGGTCAGTCACGGTGACCTTACTTGGGTATATTTTAAATTAAAACTTTGTAAAAGAAATTTGATCATCCTTAGTCAAATATCGAGTAATTCTTATAGGTAATTTTTATTAAGCTTTTCTTTTTAATAAAAAAAATATTTCTTCATTACAGATTCACAGCTCTTATGCAAATGTATTCAATATCGTACATGTGGTACGCTGTGATAGGCACTATCACATGTGTCACAATAGGTGTAGTGATAGGCTTTATCACTAGCAGTGATAGTGACAGGTTCGACGAACAACTCCTACATCCGTTAATTGCCAAATTGTCCAGAAAAATGCCCGGCAAATGTCGCACATTTACCAGTCAAGCTGAAAAAGAAGCAAAAGCAGATGGATCTATAGACGATAAGATATTTACAACGAGTAGTAGCGGTGTATGTGAAAATAATAATGATCCAATAAGAACACATTTGTGATTGAAATTACTATTTTTACTTTAGCCTAAATAGCAGGATAAGCAAGAGAACATAGTGTCTTTTTTTAACTGACATTAGCTTGTACGCGTCTTTTCGCGCGTGTGGTTAAATGTAAGTAATAATTAAGTTACATTGAAACGAATAATGTGATCAGGCCTATAGCCTGTCTCAATATATGGACTATTCTATACATTTTTTTTAAATTCGAGCCAAGTAGTTCCTGCTTTATAATATAAGTTGCAGCTCGGGTGGCTTCGCCCGCATCAGCTGTACGAATATTTATGAAATATATTTATATTATGAAATTATTTCAGTTTAAGGGGCTAATTTCCTTATAAACCATGATAATTCGTAGCGATTTAAAGATTTTTCCATACAAACTTTCAATCCCTTCAGTGTAAAAATTTTTAGAAATCCTTTCTTAGTGGGTGTTTGTACGCATAGCGGTTACGTCTGTGCGTGCGTCTTACCTCAGTTAGTGGGAATATGTTTGCGGGCGGCACCCTTGTGCCACTACGCCACGACGGCCTCAGTTAAATGTTATACTAGTAGGTAGTTTCCTATTTTATGAATTACTTAGTAACGCGACGGGTCTTAAGAATTTTGAAATTGTAATATTTTAACTGATATGTCAGAAATAAAAGGAATAATTTCTTTTTTCATAACTAGTAACGTAAAGTAGTTAAACGAAATCATTTTATTCATGAAAAACACACGATCTTATTAACCTTTTATTGCAAATTCTTAAAATCAAAGTTATATATTTAAAAATATTATTTTCTCGATAACTTAGATATTTTTATGAATTTATAATTAATTTATATGGACTTATAGTTATAACGGTCTAAAGTTACTAAAAACGGTATTAAGTAAATATACAATATGAGGATTGTAAAAATAATAACATTTTAGTTTGGTAATCTGTTATTATTTTTTTATTGTCTGTGTTTAAGTGTTTTTGCAAGATGTAAAGTTTAATGTACGCTAAGAACTTAGTAAAAAAAATTTTTCTTTACTTTTCGCCCATATTATAAGAGATTGTGTCTCTTATGTCTAATAATTCTATATTTATAAATACCTATATTTAAGTAAGTAGGATTGTAAAAATAACTCTCCTACAAGGATATTTAAGTTAGATATATATTTTGAATAATTTAATTATCGTACAAGCATTTGAATATCCAAAGTGTAGGAAATAATGCTTACATTATTGATGCAATTCTTTTGTGTAATATTTTTGTATGTATGAAATTTTTAACGGGATGATTATACTTATTCGATAAATTGAATAATATTTACATCTATAGTTATAAATTTTATTCAATAAATCGCATAACATTTTTTTTTAGAATATCAGTGTACAAAAATGTATATTTATTTTGTTCATCAGTCGACACTAATATTTTTAAAAGATGCATTTAAAAATGTTATATTTTTTTGATTTGTTTTTTTTTTGGTCCATACAAATAATTTATTACTCGTAAGAGTGTTTATATCACATATGTACACACGTAAAGGTTTAATTGATATATTGTAGTTTATATATTTAAATTATATGCTTAAATTATATATTATTATTAATAGTAAAAATTTGACTCATTCTATTTTTTCAAAAAAAATAGTGGAGTTCACTTATATTTTTATAAATAAAAATGGCCATATTGTGTATATGAAAGTTGTGATAGTAGAATAATTTGTAGATAAATGAATCCGAATTTAATTGTTTAAGTATAAATGTATATAAGAATGTACATTTACACAGTTCTTATTAATGTACATATTTGCATTAATAGTTTTGAACTATTTAATAATATTATTGGAAATGAAATATATATATATAAATTGGTTTATTATATAGAACAATTTTATTCGATTTGGTGTGTGTGATACCTGTGGAAGTTTGTTTGGTTCTTAGATCACTTTTAACAATTTAATAATTAATTAAAAATAACTTACAATTTATAACTAGGACGTTGAATGAACTCACAGCAACGCTAGTCCTTTTTTATTATTATAACAATTTATAATTGGATAAAAATCACTGTATAAGTAATTCTACGAATTATTGTCAGTTGTTGTTATTGAAAATACTTAATAGCTGTTTGAATAAATAAATAATTATGTATTTTTATTTAAAGTAAATGTAAAATTAATAAAATAGTTGTTATAATTAAAATATGATAATTGTTAAACATTTTTAATATGATATTTAATTAAAAATAAAAGATATTTTATTTGTGTAATAGTGTAGAGTGCTTTTAAAAGGCCATATTTTATATATTTTTTTTGAGATTAAGATATATTTTTTATTTTATTAAAGGACCAGCCGTTGTTTTTTATATAATATGTAAGAAGAGTAATGTACTTATGTACTAATTCAGTATTAAAACCTTATAAAAAATGTTTTTGTAATAAGGTTTAATATATATGTCGGCGTCGATGATAATTGGTTAAGAAATATTGAGGATAAATTCTTGATTAATTAATTCCGATTTTTTAACGAATGGAATTGGAGGTAACTTTTAATGTAAATTTAATTTGAGATAGAAGTTCCATATTTGAGTATGGTTTTTATATCGGATGTGACGTCATCGTGCCTATCGGCGTTGATAATAATTAATTTAGAAATACTGAGAATAAGTTCAAAATTAATTAATTTAGATATTTTAACGAATAAAATTAAAAATAACATTTAAAGTGAATTTAATTAAAAATAATAATTTTATTTGAGCTGTTCTGCCGGATGTAACGTAATCGCGCCACTGTAACGTAATCGCGCCACTCAGTGAATCAGGCGAGATATGAAGGTGGGGCGGCTAATTTATAAGCGAGGTGCGTCGCCAATACAGGCACTACTTTTTGGCTTGGTCGGCCGTTGGCTATGACTGATCACGCCTGAATCATACCGTTAGTGTGAAATTGTGTTATCTCGGCAATGGAGGAACAAAACTACGAGACGTCTAAACCACTTGGCTCGCCTATACGAATATCGCGCTCCGACATATATTATACATAAAACATTGTAATATAAATCTGTAACTATTATTTGTAATAAATATAAATAAGTTATTAAAAGAGTTATTAAAAAAAATGTTGTACTTTTATTTAGAAATATATAAATCTTATTATTAAAAACTGTTCAAGCTGATCAGTTCTATTTATTTTTTTATCGGCACATGTTTTCGGTGAAAAATATAAGATGTCATTTTAAAATACTTTTCGGCTGTGTTTACATTTAGGCTGTCGAAGCGCAGCGGGAATCGTCTGTGTACAGACTGTAAGCGCGACAGTTATGGGATCGATTCTAACTCAGGGGAATCAATTATTTTCATTTAAATGCTTAAATCTATCGCTCAACATGACAATGTCTCAAAACATGGTCGGAATGTGGAAAAAGTAGTGTCATAACACTAGGATTCACTTAGTTTTGCTATAAACGGGATTCAGCGTGAAGCTTAAGCAATCTTCTTAGCACTCTATTGATCACCGTATCAAATGGACGAAAGTAATGAATAAAATGAAAATAAAATAACTATTTGCAATTTTTTTTTTTATATTCAGTATTATTGGCATATCTATATTATGTATGGTATAAATGATAAGAAAACTTGTAGACTATTTATGTCCAAAATGATACACATGAAATGAAACGAAGGCCACTAAAAGATACTGTAAAAATATTTTTATTCTGCACAGCCACAACTTTAGTGATTCTAAACTTCGCATTATATGGGCCTTTTATCACTGTTATACTAACTTTATTCTGCAGTCTACTTTATAAGAACAGGGACAGTTAAACTTCTAAGTGGAATAATGGGCTTCGGTTTATTACTTACTAGGAACTCTTATTGTTATGTTATTGCCAAATTATACAAAATCTTATATATTTTGATATATAAGGTAATACTGTAAAGTTTCATCTAAATCCGTTCTTTACTTTTTACGTGAAAGTGGAACAAACTTTCTCTCTTATAATACCAGAAAGATATACAGATTTATAGACAAGATTCTAATCTAATTCTAATCTTAACCTATTATATAGCGTGATTGTAGTGGGTTCAAGGATTGGGACAATAAATGCTTTTCTTCGTCACAATTTTTTTATCCAAGTATAATGTATAGCGTTAAGCCTGTTATTATTCAACATAACACTTACATATAAGAATATATAATTACTTACATTACGGTACATTCGACACTTCCACTTACTACCCTGGAGGGAGAGTTGATATGGACGACACGTCAATTATTTATTTATTTTTTTAACTTAGACTCCGTTCTCCGTTCTCTGCCGAATTCTGAAGGCATTGCCATTGCCCATTAAAATATTAAATATTTCATTTCCTCGCACCACAACTGGCCTAAAAAATGAAAATACAACAAAATAGATTCCTTTAGTTCTTTAAGTTTTATATTTAGCATTTGACAGAAATTATTTTGATATTTTAAGATATATGCATTTAAAATTACATAATACATATTGCTAAAATAAAACTACAGGCGTGTACAACAAAAATAAAGTTACTTATTTAGAAAACGTATAAAAATTTGAAGCGACTTGTTGCGAGTTTTGAACCCGCGTCACGTTTTGTATTGTACGTTATACCAAAGCGACCTAATGAAAATAACTTATTCCCAAGTGAGAATCAAATCTACAACCGTTGAATTTACAGTCGCAAGGTCCCTATGAGTATTTTAATATATATTATAGTATATATTATCTATATTTCACCTTCATACCCAAACAACTATAGCAGCTAAATAAACAAATGCTTCTTACATGCAGTATGTAGGTCATGACAGCCATTAGTCGGCTTTCATTAAACCGAGTCGACTGCCCCTAAGATTTGCATAAGATGTCTTCGCCTTCAAAACTTGTAAGTTGTGCTGTACTAAATAAAGCGCTATGTGGAGACATGTTTTTCGCTCATTTTATACGAGCTTTTATACGAGCTAAAAAAATGGACGTGGCTGTGGCATGGACACGGCCGTATGCTACACGTGAATGTGCATTTGAAACCGTTATTTTTAAATAAACTAACGACTTAACAAAGTCAAAAGTAATACTAATTGCAAATCTCGATACGCATCAAAATAATCCTAAAATGGCGTCGCTTCCCTTTCCACTCACTTAACAGTGATAATTCGTTTATGTCATTGTTCTCGTTTATTGTAAAGAATCTTTATTATATCTTCGTTGGTTAAAAAACGATTAATGTAGATAATTATAGCCTTTTTCGATAAATTAACTAGTAAAAATCTTTTTTTTTCTGCCTTTTTCTGCCTTTTTTCTGCCTTACGTATTTGAGTGGCAGAAATTAACGGTAGCTTAGCCTCGTTCACAGAGCGATGTCCTCAAGTGGAAATCGCACCTACAACCTGTCGCTTGTACAATCGCACATTTCCACCGCTACACTACTACTGGCCCCCTCTTAACGTGTAAAAGTGGAATAAGCTTTTAGTGGAACAAAACACTATAACTGATCTCGTGAAGTTATACGATGGTCCAAACGGTTTTAAGTTTAAATAGCCCACCCATTTCATGCATTCATTATAGCCATGAGGTTAAACGGGTTAACCGTAGGTATAATCTTTGTTAAATAAATAATAAAATAGGCGGAGAAAAGTGTTGAACGGAGCTGATAAGTAATTATAAATAATTAAACCAATTTTACACTTTCACTATAAATGAACATAAAAAGGTATTTTCAATTCAAACCGGCAGGTCCTGAGGAACTTATAGATATTGGTTAGTTATTACAACGGTCAACTAAACTTTTCTAATTGATAATATTAGTATATAAATATAGGTTTTGTAATGTAAATGACTTCGTCAAAAGTAAGAATCGGAAACTGGCTGTTTTACTATAGAATGTAGAAGCCGGCTGGACAAGAACTCAAATTCATCGCTTATATTTATATATTGTCCAATTAATTTATCAATGTTCAAATATAAATATTTCAACATACAATTAGGACATTATAAGCTTTTGAATCATCAAATAACCTACAAATATCAGTAGCAACTCCTACGGGAAGCTGCCACCGGCTCGGAAGGCAATTCTTCTGAGAATAGCCGGCCAAAACTTAATAGTTATTAGACAATACTTATATGAGTGTGTATCTAATAGCAACATATAGGCAAAGGCATAGCCTAAAACAGTTAAGATATAAATATTCATAATATATGTATGAGGGCGCACACCTCTACAAGGGAACCGAAATTGGTTTTCAATCGTATGTGTTTGAATAATTCATTAACTGACGCCTAATTAATGGAATGCCAATAGTTTGTCCATCACTGTTTTGTGTATCTACATATTTGCGCAGTAATTACGCTAATGACGACGTCATGGTGGGTGATGCTTGTGGGTTCGATCCCCATTCGGGTGAATTGTATTACAATTATTTCCAATTTTTTTGTTCTGGGAGTTAAGGTCCGCCACTTGCAATGATGCCGTAATTATAATTCACTAATGTGATCTTTTACTAGTTACTAGTAATGTGAATGTGACAGGCACATTATATGCAGGATACAGCATGAATCTGAAAAAAGTAAAAATTTTAAAAAATACTATCCAAATCCGTTCTCTACATAGATAATTTCCTATAGCCAACGACGGTAGATAAATTTGTCAGTCACTTATTATAGTCCTGTGGGATTCCATGGGATAACTTGGCGTGATCGGAAGGAAATTACCTGTTCACTTTACGTGCCTTTAGTATGTGCGTTAGTGGGTCTATTTTCAAATATATGTGGGTCACATCTCACTTTGTGAAACCAAATTGGGGCGGAGAGTTCGGAACTAATGTCTTAATGTCGTAAAATACGTAATGTTATCTTATTCTTTTCAATAGCCTTATTTCTTCTTTAGTTGTCAACACAGTAACTACTAACATAATTAATGCCAGAATCAAAATATTATTACAACCACACATCGGTCGAAAATCGTGAAAATGCAATATTATTGAGGGGCTGTCATCATTTGCACACTGTTACCCAATAAATTGAAATTGAAAAATCTGTGGTTAATGGATGTGGTAAAATAAAAGTCAAAATGTTTATTGTATAATTGTGTGATAGGGCGCGGCCTCTGATTGTAGACGCGTCGGTTGTGGGTTTGATTCGGCGGAATACATTGTTTTCATTTCATCGCTCTGCATTGGTAACAAGACAGAACGCGGCGTTCAGTTCCGTCATTAAACGTGCAAGTTTTTGAAAATTGTCATTCGTGGAAAACGGCAACTCGTAGCACTGTTTTGTTTGCCGGCCCTTCTATATTCGGGTTATAGCGAGGAGCTAAAAAAACTCAGTGAGCCAACTAGCCTCATTACCGAAGTAATTAGAAGCTTTCCATTTAAAAGAAACAAGTGTAATTAGCCTCAACAAACTTTCTAAAATAATTTACATTAGAATGATCTAAATGTTCGAAAGAAATGAAGAATAATATATCTACATTATATTTCAAAAATCTCAGTTTAGTTTATTTGTGATAAAAAAAATATTCTTATTTTTTAATGGAATATAATAATAATGTATTAAATAATTAATATAGAATTGTGATATTATCGTGGCACAGCAGCACAGACGTCCGTATGACTGTAAACGGAACGGTTGTGGATACAATATCTATTCAAAACTTAATTTAACTTAATTTCACGCTTTATCCCTAGCGGAGTAGTCAGAAAGAACGGAGCGCCAAACGGTTCGGTCTCTACATACCTCTTTCCCCTCGTCCACTGTCATCAACCTTTTCATGCGTGCCCCCCGTGGAGTCCTCAAGCTTTTCACGTGACCTTCCTCCAGTATCTTAGATACTGTGTGTTTGAAGGTCAACCGATGTCTCCCTTTACCTCTTTTACCACTCATTTTTCATAAATCTTTTTTAACATTATTTCATCACTCATTCGTTCGACGTGCCCAAGCCAGCTGAGCACGTTCCTGGCTAGTATCTACCATTCTGTGTACTTCATTGTGGATTCGATCTGCTAAGCTGACTCCGCATCTCCACGGCATTCGACGATTTGGTATTAGACTAGATGAAGTCAAGATCTGAAGAGTTGAATTCTTGAGGAGTTACTGGTAATCTACGTCTGAGTAGGTTTAGTCTGAAAGTCTAACTTTCAGAGGCAGTTGTGGCGCAGCGGTCATCGTTTGATTGTTAATACTACGGTTGTAGGTTGATCTTCACTTGGAACGTGAATGATAATAATGATTTACTAACGTATCCTATTAATATTTTTTCTACATTTTTAATATAGGTTCATCCTACTATATGCGGGAAAAACATCTAAAATTGCTTTTATTCTTTTATTTCTTATAAGATTTTTAATAAAAATATGTTAAGCACTAAGTAATTTCAATATATTTTGCTTACAAATTGTGAAGAAACATTTTTTAATATAAAGTTTCAATGAACTCCGCTGTATGAAGTTTGAAAATGTTTGAATTTGCGATCGCAATATGAGATGAGATTTATTGCAAAAAGATTAATCAAAGAGGCCTCTATGGCGCAGCGGTGCAGTGTCAGACTTGACATGGCGGATGTGGATTCGATTCCTATTCGAGAGAATGAATTATTTTCTATTTCTCACTCTAGTAAAAAGACAAAGTAGGGCGTTGAACTCCGCTCTATAGCATAAAATGTGAGTGAAAAAAATGTGTTTCTTGGCACTAGGTTCTTTTTAAATTTTCTTTGGTATTATGTGGCGATGGCTGACAGACAATGCGCTGAAGAAACTTTTGTCTTAGAAAGTTCATTTGGCGTGTATGTATATTTACTAAGAGAGCACTTCCTGAAACACCTCCGGGAACGGGAAACACGGAATTTTCCATTTTAAGTCTTTAAGTCCACGTAAACAAAGTTGCGGGTGAAAAATAGTCAATAAATAAAAAAAAATCCACACCCATTCTTTACATTTTAAAGCCAGAATATTTTTAATTTGCTGCTGAAGCTAACGTTCTCTCTGAATCACTTTATAAAATTGAAAGTTTGCTATAATAAACGAAATTACGAAATTACTTTGAACATTGGTTGTCTTGAAAAACTACTTAAAATGTTCCATTGGATATTAGATTAGTTAGGTCAGTCGATTGATAGTGTTGTCAGTTAGGAAATTGGAACGGTTGCATGAGCGAAGAAATGGAAATATAAACGTAAATAAATAAGTTATCGTTACCTTATAATTCTTTACCCACAGTGGGGATCGAATAGCCAACCGTCGTGTACAGACACGATGTGTTGCTGGGCTATGACAGCCTTACGTTGAACAACCACTTTATATATTCTATTACAATTTATAGCAGTATATAAATAATGTTAAATCTGATATATCATCAAAACCACAAAATTAATTTCATTTTCGTCGTAAAATATTTCAAACTGTGGAAGATTGGCATCACTAGTGAAGGCCCTATCAACCTATGTAAAAGAAAATATCCAGGTCATTTAGAATATATTGCCTCAATAAGTTTTTAATATATACTGCTGCTAGTACTGGAAATTGGGAAACATTTGATGATATCCATGGGGGTTATAGGTTGGATATTCGCTATTCGCACGCACTTAACTCTCCGCCCGAACTCGAGACACTGCTTATTCGACCGAGTAACGAAACTCAACACCGCACTTAGTACTTAACAGAGAAGGGAAGGGAAAATAATTTATTCCCCCTCATGGGACTCGTAGTTAAAACCGACGTGTTTACGATCAAACGTTTTCCTACTAAGTTCCGACGATATCGTCTTTTAAATATTAAAAGTGCGACATCCTACTAATATTATAAATATGAAAGTTTGAGGGTTGGATCCTTGTTCCATTTTCGCATAAAACGAATGAACGGATTAATCACATCAGAAAAACCCATGATCTACAATTTACATAAAAAAAGTTGAATAATTTGACGGCGACTTCATGACTAATATCCATTTTTCATTTCTATATTAACCGTTTTTCACAGAATTTCCACAAACAAATACTCGTATGCTAAAAGACTTTTATGTACAAAGATTTCAAGATCTCGAAGCGGAGAAAGCAAATAAAATAAAATAGGTATAAAGTTATCTTGGGCGGGGATTTGCAATGTGTGCTCGAACGTAGCGAGTCGACTATTTAGTTCCTTTACGGGTTACGGAAACTTATCTTTCTGTAAAGTCTCTTAGAATTTTTTTTTTTTTAAATTTCTCAAATGTGGCCGTTGTGGTGCAGTGGCACATGCGTGTGACTAGTACGTTATAGGTGTGGATTCGCTTCGGTCCTCATTCTGAACATGAAAGGAGTAATCTTAACACTGGGTTTCCTTTGACTACTCTGCTATATACAGCGTGAAACTGATTAAAAATAATTTTATGAGCTTCCGCGCTTACCAGAGCGAATAAATTAAAATATTATTAAATAATAATTCATTCCGTCGAGTGGGAATCGAACTCATAACCGTTCCTTTAACGTTTTTACAGTACACGCTTGTGACACTACGCCACGACGCCCTCTAAAATAAAATCAAGATAACAGACAATAAGCAAAATGCCTCAAATTATATTAAAAGACACTCAATTTTACGAATTTATCCCTAAACTTATAATTAACTTAACGGCCAAGTTTTCGTTACACAATTTCACTGTTACGGAACAACGTTTCACTCGTAACAGCGAGCTTTTATGAATCCTCGATAAATAGATTTAACGTCTCTATTGACAAAGTTTATAATGTCGTGTCGTAAACTTTATTGGTAGAGTTCTCATTAGGAATATATATATGTATATATGATGTGTATAATTAGGTAATGAAATTTATACTAATATGTATATTATATCTACTTTTTTTAAGCTTCACGCCGTATCCCGGATATGCTGCTATATTCTGCCATTTAGGCAGAATGTACCTTGAAATCTACTTCTCAGTTTCTCGAAAAATATATAAAAGTATTTAAGATTAATAATAATAATCTGATTATTATTCAGCTGATTGTGGGTTTGATTTCCGCTCGAGGAAATAAAATATAAAATATTTTCATTTCGGAGAGCAGAGTGCCTTAGCACTATGTTCCCTGTTACCTCTGCTTATGTTGCTAAGAGCAGAGAAACAGTGAAGCAAAAAAGTATTATATTATTTAGTCAATTTAAAGAGATTTTGGAATTCGACGCCACGCTTTGTCTAGCGAGAAGAATGACGAAATGATAATATTATAATTTATTGATTAGAAATATACTTAAATATAAACATTATCTCAGGTTAGGAATCGAACCTACAACGATCGAACACGTTCAGACTGTGAGCCACGTTAGTATGAGAAACTTGAAAGTTTCACAATTTCATGATTCTGAAGACGAAGCGAACTAACGAGTCGCTATTATTAGAATCTAGTCCGTCCTCACGGAGTAGCCTCTTAAAATGTAAGAGATGCTTTAAATTTTGACAGAATATTTTTTATGTACCTTCATAAAAAATACTTCTATTTACTCCGAATTTGAACCGGTGTCTTTTGGAAACTTACACATATATACATAATTTACTATTTAAAAGATACCAAACGGTTATAAAAACCATTGTCTCATTTTTTTCTACAGCAGGGTACAGCAGGGTTGAACTAAATGTTAATACATTCGCTATCCATCATCGGTTATATTGTGCCAGTACTTCTAGTTGAGCGCTGCGAACCGAGTGTCTGTCTATGATTTAATATACGCAATGCCTCCAGATTTCTGTTGGATCTGGGGAATAATATTAGGTAACTTCCAGGTGAAGCTATAAAGAACTTAAAAAAATATTCCAACATTATGTATTGTACATTGTACATAGTATAATATATGTGTATTGTACAAAGAAATATATTTAATGAGAGATGTAAAATCGTAAAATTGCATTGCATTTGGACGCTAACTAGTAAATACCGATGCTGTAATTAAGTTCAATTGCTCGCTCGAGCCCAATCGGCGTATCGTATTGTAGTCGACGCTCAGTGTGGGCTTCTATTGGATTTTCAGATTGAGTTGCTAGGTCTGTTAACTAGGTAAGTCCGTTATAGCTGACTGTGAACTCTCCCTCCGTTCCTCGTTTCCACTGAGATTCCACCACTCACTCAAAATAATAAAATATTAATTATGACTCTATTCGACACTTGTTTACAAAGTTACAATAAAAGTCAAGCCAGTAATTTTTTATTGTCTTTTTTTTACATTTCACAGAAATTCTTTAAAATTAAGCTGAAACCTTTGTTTGATTGAACGCGCTTATCTCATAAATGACTGGTTTGGTTTTTTGCGATTAGACTTTAGTTAATTCTATTTACCATGGGGGTGAAGAGCAGGTAAAAGGTTATGTACTACGTACTAATATTCAATTTGGATGCCGGAAAATGACCTAATTACTAGACCTTTGTGTCTCCAGGTTGCTAACGAGTGTCTTTGACTCAGTCCGCTCTGATTGTGCTGTTCTGTTTCCCTTTCAAAATGAAACTGAAAATTTCCATGCCATTCATAGTTGGATTCCAATTGAATTTTAGTATTATGACATTGCAGGTGCGGTGGTTGTGGGTTCTTTCGTCTTTTGTTTTAGCCCCACTTTGTATCCCGTGTCAGGCCGTCGTGGCGGCCGTGCATTACAAACGTGTGATTGTATAAGTGACGGTTGTGAGTTCGATTCCCACTCGGAGAATGAAGTATTAAATATTTTTATTTTATTTGCTCTGGTAACAAGGCAAAGCGCGTCGTTGAGTTTCGCCAATCAACACGCAATGCTACGACACTTCAGCCGTATGTGGGGAACGGAACGGTGGGTTAAATCTAGGTTCCTTCTGCCTTCCCTGCAAGTGCGAGACACAGAGTAAAGCTAAACTCAACTCCCGCATATAGAAGGGTTGACAGATCAATGACTCAGAGTTAAAATACTAAATTCCCTCCTTTCCACACAATAATTTACTTAATCGCGTGTAGACTGGCACTAGCCACGCTTTATTTTTCTACTAGAGCTAGGAATTGAGAATCTTTAATTTTCCTGAGGGGGAATCAGACAACAGTCTCGACACCAATTCAAGAGCTGGAATCGAATCAACAACCACAGCGCTTGAAATTCAAATTGTATTCAAGAAAAGGCTCTTTTATTATAATCTCGACTTCAATCAACATGATGTATTGCGGAACGCTAAGCGTAGATCGAGTGTAGGTAATTAGCTTTTGACATATTTCATACGGTCTCACCTAGAACAAAGGGTTGGGCCTAAATAGGTTATTAGTGTGTAATTAAATGCACACTAGGGTAAGCAGGGACAACCTTCTGTTAAGGCATTGTATTGCCCATCTACTGCCAAATTTTCGAAAGATTGCGTGTTGGACAACGGAATTCAACGCCATTCTCCACCGTACCAGAGTGAAGAGAACAAAATAATTTAATACCGTGAGGGAATCGAATCCACATTCGTAGCATTTATAGTTAAATTACAAATATTACAAATACCTATTTGTGACAAATAGGTATTTGTAATATTTTAAAAATATTTTATTCTTATAAATATCTTTCTTAGCGATCCATTAATTTGACAACAAATAACAATGAAGATATCATCGTTGAGTCAAAATACTGATTTTCAAGTTCATTTTCGTGTTAGCCTTGCGTTCCACTAAATTTAGAATGATAAATTTACTGGATCTGGAAATGATCTTTAAATAGAATAATGCTATTTAAAAGTACACGTTGCGATACTTGTGGTTAGGGTTTGGTTCCCATTGAGGTATTTATTTGTAGTTTAGATGTATAAATTTAGTTAAAAGGTGAATTATCATTAAGTTGACGAATACGATAAAATTATAAGCCGGATAAGTGCGAGTCGGACTCGCGCACCAGAGATCCGTACAATACCATTTGTAGGAGGATTGTACGTCAACTGGGAAAAGGAAGTACAATCAACTTAAGTCGACAAACATTAAACTTATGCGGACATGTGCACTTATTTTCTACACAGTAAACTACAAATAATGTTTTTTTGATTATTTTTTCTATGAAATACCTATAAATTACGTTTTCGAATTTTTTTTGTCCTTTAATTGTTCTATATTACGTTGTTTTGTACCAAAATTTAAAGATTCTGAATTCACGGGAAGTACCCGGACAGGAAGTAGATTTTTTATTCACTTGCGAGTTTTGAAAATTTGTCGCATGAACGGCTGCATCTTTTGGTTGCTTAGGCTTAGAAGTTTTATATTTTCACAACTCCAAGGGCATTTTAGTGATATATTTTAAGCGTTTTATATTAATAGGGTCTTGACAAACGGATGGACGGCCGGACAACATGGTCACCCTACAAGGACTCCGCTTTTTTTTCTCTTGAAGTATGGAACAGTAAAAATAGTAATAGTGGTAAAGTGATAATATTACATGAATAAATCCGTACATAGTAAATTCATCTGTTACTGATTGAATGACCGACGAAGCTGCCAAGTCCAGGAAATATGACATTTGCCATGTAGCTCAGATAGTGAGAGCAGGTGGGCACAAAAAGAGTATCTCTTGTAATTTCTACTAAATAATTACATATTTTAAAAAACATCAAAAAATCACCCCATTCTTACACATAGAAGAATGTACTCAGAACTATTAATATCATGAGCCGAAACACGGGTGGTTTATTAATAACCTCTGAACTTTTACTATTCAGATCCTGGCTTCATCACCAGAACAGCTCGATGACACCATACCATCATCTTGTCGTTTGACTTACCTATTACTGCCAAATTAAATTTAAAGTGCACCATTTATTAAGAGCTGGTCTAAATTTATTTTTTTAGATGATATTCCAAAATAGTTGATATTCCAATTCCTATACACGGCACACGTCTCAAAGTTCACGCAAGCAAAATTGTGGGTCACAAATAAAATAAAAAAATTACTACTTACAAATGGAAGTCAACCCTAGCAGGGTTAATTAGGCAGAAATTTCACCCACGTACCGGTTTTATGTTTCAAGTTATGAATGAATGAACGATATTATTAGCTTAAGTTAGAGATCTTATTATCTGTTCGTATAAATTAAAAATGTTTATGTGATTTTGATAGCATATTTATATGTCTGAATGTAAACGCGACTGTCGTGGCTTTGATTCCCATTTGCGGGTAAAAGTTATAGTCAGATGCTGTCCCGCGGCAAAATGACAAGCTGATAAGATGAATCACTGTCTTAAGCTCAGTTTTCACCGCAAAAGAGAGCATACTCATGAAATTGATATATATATATATATATATTCAAGTGACTATTATTGCGGGCGTTCAATATAAAACCTAAAACAAAGATTTTAAAAAACGGCCTAAGTTTAACTAACTTTCTTCACTTAACATCAGATGTTTGTTTTATTTTATTTGGGGCGCCGCCTGTTGACGGCGTACAGAATCAATGTTTAATTTCTCATTTGGCTTCATTCTAAGCAAGACATTCTGACAGGGTCGTCAAAATACACGAATCCTAATATAATTTATAAATGTTTCACCAGAATTAGGAAAATAAACAACGATCGCTCTCGTAATCGGATTGAGCCCAAAGTATGCCATTACCTTGTGATTTCCATAGAAAACCTTATATTAAAATAACTTTTGTATACTTTTTTATTGTTATTGGTTTTTATGTTATTTGTTATTTATAATATCATGTGAATTTATATTTCATAAAACTAATTGGTGGGACATATATACATTATGTACTTCAATGGTATTAATTTAAGGGTCCGATGGAAATCTGGGAAATTTGGGAATAAAACTAACGACAAGTTGTGGGTTATATTCAATCTCGAGAAAATGAAATATTGAATATTTTCAATTTTCTTCGCTCTGGTGTCGAGGCAAACCGTGTTGAGTGGGGGAAATCAACAGATTTCCCCCACTCAACACGCAATGCCTCCAGAATTTGGCAGAAAGTGAAGGTTCCAGGTTCCCTCTGCATACTCTGCTATGTAGGATACAGCGAGAAGCTAAAAAATACATTAGCAACACTGAACACGATTATAAAATGAATTAATATCTCGAAATAGAAAACAAATCCAAGACATAACTCGATACCACCAATTCTACGGTCGTTTCGATGCAATAAAATGAAATTTACGAGTGCCATCGGCTTACACGATATGAATCTAACCGTCGATTTATATGTTTGTTTTTAAGGGAAATTATTTAATTTAGATAATGGTTATTTTTAAAACGGTGGTTTAAAATTGTTTTTGGTACATTCCAAGTATCCAGTCTCTGTATAGCTTCACGCTATATCTTGCGTATAGCATGGTAGGCAGGTCGCAGTTGCGGGGAGAACGGAGAGTCTTAATACTAGGTTGCTCTGCTTTTCCTGCTCTTTGCGGGATACAAACAACGTCATGGGTTCGATTCGATTCGGAACCCAGGATCCCTTTGCTTTCCCTGCTGCAGTGTGTAGCTAAAATAATAAAAATGAAAAGAATTTTAAAGTTAGACGCTTTTAAAAAGTCGACTACATTTCATTTAAAAATTAAAGTTCTTCTTACTTCCTTTATATTTATCTATTTAAATAAATAAATAAATGAAATAGAACCGTCCAGTCCATTAGTTGATTGCGTCAATCGCATCGTATTGGAAAAATGTATAAAAAGAGTCCCTTTGAACTACCAACTAAAACTGAGTGAAGTATTGACTATTTAAATATTTATCGAACTTTAGAGAGTGGTAAAGAGAAACTAGTAGCTTGTATGTAGTGTATTCACAGCGTTTAGTTACGCCAATAACACGCATTATGTCTCAACATGGCGTTAAGATTTTTTTTTAGAATTCTGCACTCAGTATTAAATTTAGTTAAATCAATAGACATCATTATGGCTGTGATAACATTTCTGAAATGTCAATCTACAGTTATCTTGCGAGAATCCACATATGTCGACAGCAGACAACGCCTGTCAATGAACAAGAGAACGTTGAATCTGACTGACGTAAGGGTACATCTTGAAATTGCTTGAATTGCTGTATTTGCAATAATGTAGGATACTTTAGGTTAGTTTAATAATAGCAGGGTACGTATCGGAAATCTAATATTAAGGCATAATGTTCCCATTAAGATACTTCTGTTCCTCATTTTTCTAGTTTAGTATTTATATATATATCACTCAACTATCAATCGAACCCAAAACTGTATTCCCATTACTATGATACTCCCATTCCACTGCGCCATGCTGTGCTGGCGCCGATAATGTTTATATAGTATGTATGTACGAGTATCTAAAGTAATTTACAGCACAAGGCATCTGCTATCACATTGATCAAACACCATCTAGATATTTCAAATAACTAGATAAACTCATCAAATGAATAGTTGTATAATACATGGAGTAATAGAAGTGGATATGCCATTTTAAATAACATCCAGCAGTAGCGGGGGCTGTCGTAACCTCGACAGCTTTGAGTGTGATTTCCACTCGGGGGACTGAAATATTTGATCTTCATACAACAGGTTATGCCTCGAGAATTCTGCGGAAAGTGAGGAAAAGAAGAGTCTTAATAGCGCTTGGGAGGAAAATGAAGAACGGAAAATCCAGACACATATTTTTGCCTACCCTGCCATGCGAAATAAAATGTGAAGGTGAAAACAAAAATTTAATTATACCGCATCCAAAACCTTCTTACATCCCATCCCTCCCCCAGCTCCAGCATAGTTAACTTTGATTAAGGCTTTACTTTAAAGTTGAAACAAAAAGAGTTTATAACCGAGTTGCCTCTTTCTTAATTACCCGCAACTCACAAGTTTGATTTAGTTTGATTCTTCTTGATTTCTTTTGATTTTTTACTACACTGCAACGATTCACCCTTTGAAAAGTTATAACAAGTTTTGATTGCGTTTTCTTGTTAACTACCCTCAACGCGTCTTTTTGATGTAAATTATATTATTCATGATATTTATGATCAAGAATTTTATAATATATTGTTTAAATTGACAATAATTGATTTGGGAATTAAAAGTTTCTGGGGATATTTTGATGACATTAGAAAAAGACTGTCTGTCTGATTGAGGCCGACTGTAAACGCGTTGGTTGTGGGTTCGATCAATACTTGGGATTATTTTCATTTTCCCATTCGGATAGATAGAGTAGGGCGTTGTGTTCCGCCACTATTAGCGCAAATCAAAGTACTTTCCCTCTGTTTACTACATGCAAAATTTTAATATAAGCTTTTTTGTCGTATAAGATTATTTTTTTAAAATATAATATGTACCCATATTTATCACTTACATATAAATAGTTGAAGCCTTAATTATTTTTTTGTGTTATTCCTCAACTAGGAAATATACTTTTTTTCTAAAACGGTAAAAAAATATCGTAGCAGAAATTGAGCCCGCGCCATGGACGCTTTCCAAGTGGTGCGGGGCCCAGTTCAAAGTTTTGTAACTTTTATAAAAAACGTGATACGTTTAGAATTTTAGCATTTTTCTTTATTCAGCATTTGAAGTAATTTAAGCTCTTGAAAAATGTTCAAGTACATATAAACATCAGTATAAAGTAAACGAATACAAAGTATTCTTTGATGTACAAGACTGGCTAACAGTCTATTTTATATTGAAAATTCCTTATATAATGTGCATATATTAAATATAGTACGTAGCCCATTGTTCTAACGAATTAGCGTAGCAATAAGCATATGGCGTGCGCAGAGGTTACCTAGTGTCACGTATCGCCGTTCCCCACTTGCCTAAATGAAAAAAAATTATTTCTTTGCTCTGGTTACAAAATGAAATGCGTTTTAAAAATGCCAAAAATATATCACACTTTAATATGAGCTCGCACTCTCTACCATAATGTCATTTGAACAAAATGATAAATTTGATTTCATCTAAATTTATGAGTGAAGTCGGAGGCGGATATTAAGCTACGTGCAATAAAATTGAGTTGGCGCCTATTCTCGCTACAGAGCCCACTGGGCGAATTTTAATGAAACATTGCTTTTATACAGATTAAAAGTTTGGACAACACTGTTTGTTTATTTCCTTTGGCTAACATGATTAACTTAACTTACTTAACTTAGCTTCACGCTTTATCCCTAGCGAGGTAGTCAGAGAGAACGAAGCGCCAAACGCTACGGTCCCTACATACCTCTTTCACCTCGTCCACTGTCATAAACCTCTTCATGCATGCCCTCCGGGGGGTCCTCATGCTTTTTACGTGAACTTCCTCCAGTATCTTAGATACTGTATTTTGGAAGGTCAACCGAGGTCTCCCCTTACCTCTGTTACCACTCACTTTTCCATCATAAATCTTTTTTACCTTATAATTAGACAGGTGACATGATACATTAGACAGGTAACATGATTGGATGTTCGAATATTGTATAGAATAGTTGAGGCCAATGAGGGAATGACATTTGACTGTAAACGCGACGGTTGTAGGTTCATTTATCACTAGTAAAAATGAATTTTGAGTATCAAACTCAAATTAAAGAAATAGTTGCTATTATTATACTAGTTGCACCTCGCTACTGCATTTCCGTCATCATTAGTTTTATATATGTACGTATATTGATTTAAAAAGATGACATATATAAAGCAAAAGCTCCGCATCTGTTTCGTCTGTATGTAAAATACGAGATCTCACAATTTTATAGCCTCCCGGAAGGGCTATACCTTTGAATCTACTCCGAGACGTTTTTATGTCTTTCGGCGTTGAGATATTTTGTATCCCAGTATAGAGAGCCTCGGGCCCTTAAATTGTCGTACAACCTTATAAATGATTTACGATGTACTAACTTGAAATATTGCTGAAGAAATTACCCAAGATTTTTCAGGATTTTTGGAGATTCTCCGTTGTAATTTGAGGTTTGCGTCAATATTTTAAGTGTAACAGTGTCTGTGAGACTCAGGTTTAGGTTTACAAGAAAAAAATCTTTTAAACATATGTACATATGTGAAGAAAATATTCTTTGTAATCATAAAAATATAGCTTCAGCTGTACCAATCTCCACTTATGGTTGAAATTGGTCGTTTTAGGCAAATCTTAGGTTCTCCTATAACGCTATTGATGAAGCAAATAAACGACGTAGAGGACATACTCGTATCTAGTGCTAAAACACTAGTAGCTTTACACGTTTGCCTTTTAGAATTTCCATTTTTGCATATGCATAAAGGCGTTCTTTTGATTGTCCAACGGAATATCGATTGTTTACATGTTGCTAAAAAAATGATAAAAATACGTAACTTTCTCCTAGCTTTTAGTATTTTCAGGTTAAGGCCGTATTTTTGTATTAACTTTACGTCATTAGATTTATAAACAACAAAAAATCGGCCACTCATTATAGGATGACTCTGTATCCTGTATATAGCAGCATGCTCAGAGGTAACTTGGTCTAATGACACTCTTTTGCTCACTTTCTTTTTTTGTGTGGCGGAAAATAACGCCGCACTCTGTCTTATTACCAAAGCAGAGAAATTAACATTAATAATTTCCCCCCGAGGGAGAATTGAACTCAAACCTGTTGCGTTGGCAGTCACATAAAATACAGTCATACAAATTTACTGCACGTAGAAAAGAGAAATAATAAAATATCTATAAGTAGAATTCAAACTGAAAGAATCAGAAATATTTTTAATATTTATGATTGTGTGGCCATAGTGGTAGTGGCGGCACATCGCATGAATGTGAACGCGACTATTGTGTATTCGATTCCCACGCGGTGAAAATTAATTTTCATCTTCCTTGCTTTGGCAACAAGATAAAAATCAATGTTGCGTTCTGCCACTCGACATGAAAATTTGTCTTGAAAAATGAGCGATGCGCGAGAAATGTCTTAACACTAGGTCCCTCCTGATTACCCTGCTATATGTGGGATACAGCGTGAAGCTAAAAAAAAGAGAAAAAACATATTAATAATTTTTACCACATCTTAGAATATTATAAATGTTGTTAATAAAAATAACGACATGATTAAAAACAAAATTTATAAAGACTACCTTCTAAGGTAATTAGACACAAAATCTCTCAACATCAAAAGTTTCAAAGCGAATTTATTGGCATCGTTTGCTTCAAAGCAGTACTTGAACCCACTTTCAGCTCTAGAGCTTACAATGCGAGTTCGTCCCGATCTCTATACGCTTGCGATGTAAAGGTATTATAAGTTTTTAGACATGGCAAGTAACTTAGACGATACGCGGAGAGTGGAGAACAATGTGTACAAACACTAGGTTTTCTTTTACACTCATTACGAAATGCCTCTCGCTGCTGTACCTACCAAAGATAAAAGAAATTAAAAAGTAAAAAATGACCGTTTTCATTGAACAACATACCACGCAGTCATTAAAAAAATAACGTTTAATTAATAAAGAAAATGTATGCAATGTAACATAATACATATATATTTATATCTATACATATATATACGAGTATATAGCAGCAGAGGCAATGCTGAATCAATGTTGCCTAATTGGATATTTGAGATTCAAGGCCTTTAAGCGAGATAATATTACTGGTGCAGCTATTGAGCATTTACTGAGAGTTGAGGAGAGTAAGATAGAGAGAGAGTTTGCTTAAAGTGTTAAGATAAAGAAAAACAATATATTAAGCAAAACATATAAGAATTTAAATTGGAAAGTACCAGTGAGGACATCCACACTAAGAATGAAATAGAACAGTTTGCGTAAGTCGAGAGAATGGAAGAATGGCAAATATATATATATATATATATATATATAATTGAGTAGCGAGTAATTGAGAACCGAACCCTAAACCATTATATCCAGTACCACGCTTTGCCACTGTGTCAGTAACAGTCAGTCGGCTTGACAAGGCACGCAAGAAGGCAGGCAAGAAACCTAATATTAGGTAAAGGTATTTAATATGTAAATGTAATGATCGTCTCAGCGACAAATCTCGATTCTATGTATTGCATAGAAATCACCGAATTTAGATATCGATTTGGCGTTTGTCGTATCTATCTATAGACTTGTTTTTTTTTTCTTTTCCAAAACGTGTATTTGTAACTTCACGCTGTGTCCCGCATAAAGTGGGTTAGGTAGAGGTGTGTCCAACCTAGTGTCAAGATACTCAGTGCCTTCCAATTTTCAAGACATATAGAAACGAATATTCTCATTCTTCCGTTCTAGCAAGACAAAGTGCAGTGTTGATTTCCACCATTCAACACTTAATGCCTCGACAATTTGGTGGAATATGGGGAACAGAAGAGTATCAATGGGAACAGAGTACATTAACACTAGATTCACAGGGTCCTCTTGCTTACCTGCTATATACGAGATACAGTGTGAAGCAAAAAAAAAAAAGAAAAATCTGCCCTGGTAACACAAACCTCGGCGTATGGTTCCACCACAGACTTAAAAGGAAGTGGATAAGTATCTTCTCCGTACTCAACTCAATAAACAAAATAAAAAGCAAAATAAATAATATTATTTCATAAATAAAAAATCATCAAGAATCTGCGGTGAGATTGAATAACACCAAAATATTATTGGCTTCGTCATGTCGTTCTCACGTACGAGGTGGGCTACCTACGTAAGAGGTGGGATTTACTGTATATGTTGATTTTGCAGAACGCACGTAGTTATAGCAACGAAATGCTATACGTTCACTTTATTAACAGTTTTTGGGCGCCTCTCTCAAAATGTATTTGTAATTTATTTCTGCTAAGGAAGGTTAGGTATGTACGTATATATGTATGTAATATTCTTTATTACCTCATATCATCCTCATCCAGAACGGATGAACGGATTCATATAATTGAGATGTCGACATATTTTTTATTTATTTATCTTCTGTTCTGTTATTTGACTATAGTGCGTGCCAGTTGAGCACCAATCACTTTGCAAGTGTCACGTTGTATGGAGAAACTACGAAAGAGATTGGTTAATAATAAGAATGTAAGTCCCTTCACAATTGGCTCAGTTGTTCAGGAGATTATCCCGGACCAACAAATATATAGATAGAAACATAACAGACAGATTATTCAATTTTACTTTATTTCATGCAGAACTACATACTATATCCTATCCTAGCCTGGCAGTCAGAGAGAACTTAGTGTTAAGTCACTCCGATCTCCACTTTAAACCGATTTACGAGACAGACCTGTCCTTGAAACACATGATATGCGCTTAAATAAAGAAAAAAAAATACGCGTAGAATCCAAAGTTCTAAAATATTATATAAACGAATCCTCTAGTAAAAAGCTAGGGAAAAAATGATACGAAACAAAAAACTAACGACAAAATTGAATTCATTTATTGAGCAGTTTCTTAGAACAAAAAAGGTTAGTATTCCATCATCTCACTCTCGAAACCTAAAAAAGGTCATAATCGGGGAAATTATATTACTGCGAATCCGTTATAAGCGACTTGCGAAAATCGTAAAACCTTTCTAAGTTAAGAGCGAATAGCAGTAAAAAAAGCTATGCGATAAGTAGATATATAATTATAGTATCATGTCGCAGTGGAACAGTGCAGGGTCTTAATATGAGCGTGGTGATAGCGGGTTCGATGGCTGGCAAGACAAAAAATCGTATTTTAGATACCAATCAACATGCATTATTATGTGGAAATTGAAGTGCGCTGTGTCGTGACACTAGTCACCAGCTCCCTCTGCCTAACCAAATGCAAAAGTTGTAAAAAATCGTTAATCTGCGTTTATTTAGAAACAATTTTCAGAGTTAATACAAATACAACCTAGAAGAAGAATGTCACGTATCTCTAATATATTTGATATTTTGTTTTCAAAGGTCAACTGAGGTCTCCCCCTACCTCTCTGAACACTCACTTTTTCATCACTATCTTTTTTGCCATACTTTCATCAGTCGCGTGACGTGACCGGCCACGCTGCCACGTACAACACACAACCAGTACGTTCTGTTTCATTTTCACCATGAACATCATTTATGCTCTCATGCTTTCATTAGATAAATGTAGCTGTTCTCTCTGACTACCCCGCTAGGGATAAAGCGTGAAGCTAAATTATGTTGTACTTATTGAAGTGTATGGGTTTACAGACACTATACACTCTTGAAGAACTTTATTTGTACTTTAAGCGTTTGAAGCCAGAGCCAGAGCGTTTGAATGAAATCGTGATGGTTATGGGTTCGAATCCATTCACTCGAAGGAGAGTATTAATTATATTTCCTCGCTCTGGCGCGACGTTGAGTCCCGCCACTCAACATTGAATACTTCATCCTCAGGCTTCCCCTCTATATGCGGGATGAAACTTGAAGTTAATTAATTTCTATAAACTTAGACCACACGCTTATTTCTCAGCGACATCATTATCTGCCCAACACAAGCGTGAGATTAGAGCGGGCTATTTCATTATATTTTTCCGAGGGATTTCTTCGGGGTTGAGGCTTAATGCGTTTATGGCAGCGATTCTATTGTATATTCGAATATTTACATTCATATATATATAGTGTATTTAGAAATAATAAAAAAATCTATAATGTGTGTAACTACGTCCAAGGTTAGATTTAGGAGAGACTTTTACGACGGTGATGGTCGGACTCGAATGTCTTACAACTCAACAGCTTGTCTTGTTACCAGAACGAGAAAAATTAAAATAATTGAGACTCAACTTCAAACAAATTCTTCAAAATCAAATAAATTTTTCAAAACTTTCTTTCTTTTTTTTTTTTTCAGCTTCACGCTGTATCCCGCACACAACTGGGTAGACAGAGGGAATCTCGGTATTAAGACACTCCGTTCCTTACTTTCTGCCGAATTCTGGAGGAATTCTTAACGCCGCGCTTTGCCTCGATACCAGAACGAAGAAATGGAAATATAAACGTAAATATAAACGTAAAGAAATATTTCACTTCCTCGACTCCGTCCGTCAGTCCCACCCTTGTGCCGCTGCGCTACGACGGCCTCTAAGAACTTCAAAACTTTCAATTTATATTATTAAATGTCTTCGTATATTTACTTAAATATCATCCATACTATTTAATATCTGTATATATCATTTATAATCGTACTACGAAATCGTATTCAATAAACCCCCAAATATTTAATAAATGGGATGAAAAGTGCTCTGTAATGAAATAGAAATAGACTAAGAACATAAAATATTAGAAATGGTATTTTTAGATATTTTTTTGACATATTGACAAAATGTAATTCAAGGCTGTAGTACCTCAGTGACAGGCTCTGAGCGGTGATTATGGGTTCGAGTCGCATCCAGGAAAAATGAGCTATTTTCATTTTCTGGGTCTAGGAATAAAATAAAGCGAGGAGTTGAGTACCGCCACTCAAAACTTAATGTTTCGATAATAACATCGAAAAATCATTATTAAATTGAATATCAGAGAAGAACTCGAAGGATGGTCTAGTAATAAATTATTATTAATCGTTCTATAAAAGTAGAGATCTCTTTTTATAATTTAATCTCATCTAAATAAAAAAAAACTTGTAGTTATTTCACTCAACTTAATATAAGTAAGAAAAATATTTTCAAATTTACTTGATGTCATCTCTTATTTGACAGTCTATGTGGTAAAGGACACATAATAACTTGAAGGCACTCGAAATGTTTTGCAAAGTAAATCATTTAGAAGGAGATAAGAGGTTTGTAAGAAGTGTTTGGGATTTGTACCAAACGACAAGTGCTATTGTGATCTTGGAACGTTATTATCATTTTCTGACAAGTGACAGCTGACTTACAGATACAGATTAAAAATAGTTAAAAGATTAAGTTTTATCGTGGATGGGCAAGAAATTAGTGATAAGAACCTTCATTCTCTATTTTTAGCTCATTAGAGACATATTATTCAGATATTAAAGCCTCTTGCCTCGCTATACTATGGAAGTAATATATTATAAATATATGAATGCCGAATGGGATTGAAACCCACATCCTGTCGCATTTACAGTCGCTCTCTTGTGCCGCTGCGCCAAGAGGCCTGGCCTGGCCTCAAATGCCATCTTTTAGTATTATAATTATGGAGTTTTTCATAATTGTTTCCTGGTAAAGGTAAATGAGATACTTAAGCCGTACTTACGTTTTAAGAGCTTTTTACAAAATCACAGAATATCGTGAATAATTTAATTTTAGGGCGATGTTACATTTAAATCTTATTTAGTAGGATAAGCAGAAGAAATTTAGTAATTAAAAAATATTTTGAATTTTAATGAAAAATTAATTAATCAAATATATCTTTTAGAATTTAATTAAAAGGAAGAATGTTTTCGCAGCGTCAAACAATAAACGCGATGGTTGTGGATTTGATTTCCACTCAGGAGAATGAATTGTTTTCATTTCATCGCTGTGTCGATCCAACTCTAAAGCTTTGTCAATCCCAAACGCTAACGTTAGTTGCTGAGATAAGCGCGTTCAATCAAACAATCCGTAAGTTTGATAATATTAGAATACAAATTTCTCCATATAAGGATTGAACCAACAACTAAACGTCTATCGTACAGTATCCTCCCAACTATAGGTGCCTCATATAATTCAATTTTATGCCACACTGAGTTTTTTCACGCGATCCTCCCCACTCGCGCCGGCCCTCTGAACTGAGCTGGGAAACAATATATCAAAATGTTTTTTTGCTTAAAAAAGTCTATTATTATACTTTTAGGAAAAGTTTTTTGTGAAAGTGCTATTTAATATATTAAAGTTTGAAAGTTTTTATCCCTTTTGTTAGATTCACGCTGTATCCCGTACATAGCAGGGTAGCCAGAGGGAACCTGAAAACCTACTGTAAAGACACTTCCGCTCGTCACTTGCCGTCGACACTAGATCTATACAAATATTTTAAGTTTGCTTAAATATGATACGCACAGACACTAATGGTTCAAATCGAAAACTCCTTATAGTTTTATTTAGATGGTCCATTCTTCAGGATTCTCTTTTCCTTCGTTTAATCTGCTTTTTATTTAACACAGATTAGTAGGATAGACTGAGGGAACCTAGTGGTAAAATACTCTATTCCCACTTTCCACCCAAATTACGAGAAATTGCGTATTGATTGCCGTAACTTAACACTGCGATACGCCTATGAGAGTGGGAGAACGTATAATTTTAAATAGAATCATTCTTTCAATTGAGTTTAAGCCCCAAACATTGCGTTAAAATGATCCATCTAAAGAAGAAAAAAAAATTCATTGTAAAAATAAATAAATTGTATCCTAATACATTAGGCGATGCGTCTTTATCTCCCTTTATACTCTGAACCGTTTGTCAGATTGGCGAATTTACTTCCCTAACAACGAAATACCCCTTAAGTTGCTTCAAAGTATTGCTTATTTTCTGTTTACAATTTCTTGGTAATGTAAGCAAATAAAAATTATAGCTAGGACTATCCTGTAGCGGAATTTAACTATTTCTATACCAAGCAGAGAATTGATTATTATAATTTATCGTTGTTTCGCGAGGTTAGAAATGTTTTTCAGATTCATAAAGTATCTCGCATATAGCAGGAAAGGCAGAGTGAATATCGCGGTAACACTCCCCGCTCTCCGCCAGTCCAATCAATTTTCGAGATTTTGCTTGTTGAGTGGTGGACCTACACGAAGAAATAATTATTATTCAATCCCCCGAGTTGTATACTTACCCACAGCCGTTCACAGTCAGACTCTGTACCGCTGTGTATACAGTTTGTAGTCACATAATTTTCAGCTTTTGGCTGGATTTTTAAAAAGTACATTTATAATGAAAACTTTAAGCTTACATAGTAACTTTATCGAGTTATAAAACAGAAAAGTCGTCAAATATCTTACGCGCTGTACATTTTGTAACAGTAAAGATTTTGTTTTATGTTAAAAGTTATGCTAAAAGTTAAACAGAAGGAACCTAATGTCACACTCTTTCCTAGCACCGTCCGATTTTTCTAGACCTTACATGGTCAAGTACATAAACAGATCCTGGGAAACTAGTGGTATTTTTCTTATTTTAATTTTAATTATTTTCACAAAGCTTTTATCTTGATTTTCATTTCCTTGCTCTGGTAACAAGACAAAAATAAGTACTTGGTAGTGTATCAACTCTCCCTCCCCCTCCCCCGGCAAACTATTTTCTATCTCGAAAAATTGGATAATACTAAAGGAGTAAAGCGTCTTGATGCTTGACGCTGAGTTCCTGTTACATGCAGGATAGACCGCGCACGCTGGTGCTTGGGGCTAGAGCATAGGGCTAAAAAATTGTGCGAACTACGCCACTACTAAAATGACTATTGATTTTCTCACTAAAGTCCGGTATACACTGTGAAACACACATGACATGAGCGTGTAATTCTTAGGCAAAACGGACTAACTCAAATCCGCTTAAATTTCCAACTACAAAGAGTTTTATATTTTTTAATTACTTCTCTCCGCTCCCTAGAACTGAGCGAGCTGAGTTCAATTCGTTCTGCTAGCTCGGCCCGGCCAACCCTACTATTTATTGGAAAAACAAGTACATATGCAGGTTACTCTTCAGAGTTCAACACAGCCCTCAATGAGCCAGCCCCGTTATCAGGGGAGACCGGGCTTAAGTAATGGTAAAATGAAGATCTTTAACTATACTCGAGCAACCCTTAGAGGGATAAGACATGGCCTACTAATTCCATTACCATAAACTGTTTGCAATCTAAGGGGTTACGTTACACCGTAATGTACTTAAAATATTAATAAATATTACATGTATTACACGTACGTACATACTTGAACGTATTTAACATAGTTTTAATGCGACACTTACTTTGGGTCCATCGTAGTTCAGCGGCACAGTGTGTAACGTAAGCACGATGGCTGTGGGTACCATTTCCACTGAAGATACTATAATTACTGAAAATTACTTTAATCTCTGGCAGACAAGCGCGGCGTTGGGTTCCACAATATCATTCAAAAATGGACGGAAAATCTGGAATGCAGAGTTTTAATACTAAATTTCCTGAGCATCAAAAAAATGGGAAGCTGTTTACAAATCATATCGAATTATAACATAATAATGATAAAGTAATTGAATATGAAATTAATGTCGTTTTTTGTGTGATAGTATTGAAGAAAATTTATCAAAGATGTATTAGCCAGTAATTTTTAAATTAACAATTATTTAAAGATAATATACATTTCAGTGTAAGTACTCTCAAGGCTGTTCACCAGAGCTACTTATCGCCGTGCTTGTACAATTTATGGTTGAACTTTCTTTATCATAGACGCCCTTAGCAATGTGATCAATTCTTAAATTTAAGGCTTTTAATTAACTCTTTAAGTAAATTTAAGGGTTCACAAACTCGAGGGATTGAATTAAATTGTTTTTTATTCTTTTTCAGTACTTTGTACGAACATATACGTATTGGCGGAGTTTAACGTCGCACTTTGTAAACCAGAGAGTTAAAATAAAAATGATAATTCTCCCTGTTGAGCATACATTAGTCAGGTATTAGAAGGAGTCCATAGACAAGACAGTCAGCGCTTGTGGTGGCGCACAAGTCTGCGACTCTAAGCGATTTCGTCAGTGTTCAAGGGAATGAAATATTTCATATTTTCAGTTTCTGGCTCTGGTAACGAGCCAAAGCGTGGCGTTGAGTTCCACTTCTTAACAACGCAGTGACTCAAGATGCGGCAGAAAGTGAGGAACGGAAGTGTCGTAAAAATCGATTCTCAGGTTCCCTCTGACTATGAGCATCACGCTATGAGCAAGATGCAGCGCAAACATCATTGTTTTCCGTCTTTTATTATTTCTAGATCGGACCTCGATGGCAGCACCAGTAGAATCATTCCCAATTTGCTAGGATCTCTCTAAGAGAAACTTGTACAGTGAAAGCGGTCATTTATAAACATTTTAAATGGGCTATTTAAACTTTTCTTAGGTTGCCAATTGTAAATACAGATTTCATGCACCAGGCGGTCCTTGGAATACTAAGTAGATTCTAACTAATATTTTATTACTCTGTTGGAAAGATTGAACCTGCATACACCGTGTTCAGACTAACAACAGCTCCGCGATGGCCTCCCAAAATATTGCAAGTACAAAAATATGTAAATAATAGTAATAAATAACCACATTCTTCATCCGGTACAGAAATTTGAAACGATTTTATCGCCATAATACATTTCGGCCTACTAAATTGTGCTTTACGCAGAAATATTACCCTCTAACGATCGTAAATTAAACGAAAGACAGGAGGTGAAAGGAAAAAAACAATGACCTCCATTATCTTTAATTTTGATATCATTAAGGTTAATTCAGGGATTTGTACCCACAATATCCACATATTGTACTTAATTTTGAAGAGAAGTAAAGAGAATCTAGTAAAAAACACTCTGCTTCCACTGCTCTCTGCAATACTTTTATAAGTACTGCTGGTTTCATTCGAGTGTGAAATGTAAGAGGGATGCTTAATAAAATATTTGTACATTTTTTATATATTCTAAAATATTTTTATATCTATTATAGATATAATGAAAGTGATATTTTTGTATAACATCAAAGAAGACATTTTCATATAGAAGCCCATGCCAAAGAAACTCTAGTACAAAATTTTTATATAATATAAAGAACACACGCAAAATAAAATAAAAAATTCGCTCTTGCCATTCGCTGATTTAGTTTCACTTTAAACTGAAACGTTATAAAAAGGAAGAGGAAATCTAGTTTACGTACAAAAATCTTTTTCGTATTTGATTCCTTTTAAAAGTATTTTAATGAGGCTGAGAGATACGCTTCTTGTCCTCGCAAATTGATAAGTTTCATATAAAAATGGGGAAATTTAAGTTAACTTAATTATGATATTTTCAATATTTTAAATTGAAATGTAACATTTTATCTATAAACAACGAAATTATTGGACTAAGAAAGTTATATTTAGCATTAGTAGTGGAAACCACTAAGATTTTTTAGACAGAAGCTTGAAAAAAAAGGAATATATTTTTTTTACTACACGCTAAATCTCGCATATTCGCGCGGGTTTGCCGTGATTTGCCTCGCCAGAGCGAAGAAATAAAAATATTAAATATTTCATTTCTGAGCACACCGGCCGCGATTTCTGTCACACTGTGCTGTGCTGTGCTATGCTGTGCCCCTGGGCCACGTCATTTGAAATTCCTATCAAACTAAAATTGATTTTAGTCATTTCTCTTCTATAACATATATGTAATTAAAAACCACAAGAGTCGTTTAATGTTGGCCTCTGCTAAAATTGAATGAACAACATAATGAACGTAAATTATTATTCATGAACGAAAATAATTTTAAATCTGAACTAAAATTCAAATTGTTAATTATTCAAATAGGATTTTAGAAGTTTTAACCACCGATTCGACATTTCCATGAATAATTTTCGTGGTTCGATAGAGAGTTTTGCGTGTTTTAAAAAATGCTAATATTTGTTCGCTGTAAGCTTTTGTAAACGCTAATTTAGTGTTTTTTTTAGAGGTAAATATTTTTCTTAGCTTCACGCATTATCAAACTGGAACCTGGTGTGATGACACTCTGTTCCTCTTTTTCCTCCCAAGGGTCGAGACATTGAGTGTTAAGATGGCGAAACTCAAAGCCAGTCTCAGGCTTTTTGTAAATTGAAAGTTGAAAAAGATTAATTAAAGCACACTAATTAGTCTATACTCTATCTAAATACCTCAAGTAATTGTAAAATTTTACTCAAAAAAAGATCTTTTTCTCTTATTTCATTAAGTTAAGAGATCATAGTTAATAGATAAAGAAACTTTATTCTAACATAAAAAAAAAGATTTTGATTCCTTTGGAAAACTTTTGAATGTGAAAAGCTGTATAATTGTAAGAACAATTTCTTTGTAGAACAAGCGTGTGTTTGTAAACGCAACCGATTGAGGGTTCGATTCCGTCTCGAGGAAATGAAATACTTAATATTTTCATTTCTTCGCTCAGGTATTGAGGCAAAGCGAGGCGTTGAGTTCTGTCTCTCAACACGCAATACTGCCATAATTCGGCGAAAAGTGGAGAGCGGAGTGTGGTACAACTAGGCTCCCTCTGCTTATCTTGCTACATGCGTGATATAGCGTGAAGTTGAAAAAAAAAAATAAAAACAAATATTTTTTAGTCTTCTTTCTAACTAAAATATTAATTTTAGTTTCTGTAAAACCTGATATTTGAATGCCTTGTAAATTTTTCAGCTGCACGCTGTATCCCGGAAAAAATAGGATAGACGTAAAGAAACTAGTGTTAAGACATTCAAAACTCCGCTTCACGCGAATTCGATCATATTGAGTGGCTGATACCCACGCTTAGTTTCGACTTACCTGTGTTATTGGGAAAAAATGTTTTCCCGATACGAGATCGAACTTTCAACTATCACCTTCCTGATAGCCTCAAGAAAATATGCATATATGATGCCATCTATAAAAAACAATTCAAAAATATATATATTTTTGTAAAGGAATCAAATTCGTAACCAACCGACATCACTCACTGCCGACCCAAACGCCAAAAGTTATGTGAGCATAAACACAAAAAGATTTTGAGGCTTTGTTTTTCCGATTTCCCCAGAGGGCGACGAGGGCGACGAGGGCGACAACTAACGGCGTTATAAAGCGATAGCACTTGTTGGGACAAGTTTTATTGTAAAACTATTTATTTTGAAATAAGTCGTGATACAAATGTTTTATTTTATAAATGTTATAATGTTCTTGAATTCTTATGATTAAATAATTGTTTATGTTTTGTACAAACACATTTAAGTACATATTTTCGTACATTGTACATAATTCCTACATGACACGCACACACACACACACAAGTTTGTGTACTCATCATTTTCAAGGGTATTTTTTTATTATTTATATAAAACAATATATTTTTTGTTTCTACGTAAGTATGAGTAGAAATATTTAGCTTTTTAAATTTTTTATATACTAAGTTATATATATGTCTTTCCCAACTACATAATCTTAGACCCATAATACCAGTTCTGGTATTTCCGGAACACGTGATAAGCCCGGTTAAATACCAGGTCAGGCAGACAAATCAACAATTTATGTTTAAGTATTGTGTAAATATCGAAAATATATCCCATCAAATAAATATATGTGAAGTGAGCGCCAAGTTAAATGTAAAGTAATACGTTATTCTTGACTTCATCGAGAAGAGAATGGCAGATCTACATGGATACGGAGTTTTGTGTACACTCTGGATAAAATTTAAGCTCTCACAGCTTGAGAGCTTTACCAAATGTACTGACTTTCATTAGTTGACTGATTTATGGCTTATAAAAAGCCTTAAAGTAGCTGCAAATGGTTCGAGTAAAATAAATACATGCGCGATTCCGACTTTTTAACTTGGCTGTTATTTGATAATTGACAGTTTTAGTCCCTCGATCTCAATTAACTTATAATCTAAGCAATCAATCACACCTATACAATTTTTTGACACCAATATAAATTTGTACAAAGTCGGTCCTTTTACAGTAACTATATGTTTCACATGCTCACATCCGTACTAAAAGAAAAGACCGACCAACGAGTACAAACGAGTTTTTTTTTTCGAAAGGGCTGAAACTACTGTTGACCTGGGGGGTTGGAGAAGTACGAGCACAATTAGCCGCTTGAGCGGCGGAACTGAACGTCGCGTTATGTCTTCAATGAAAAGAATACAATCCTTCGATTAGCCATTATAAGCAATTAAAAATTATAAACAATAACGAAACAGTATAATTTACACAAATTTTATTTAATTAAATATTTAGGTTTCGTGACTCCCGTCATCCACTCTACGTAATGGCAGTTTAAAAAAAACGTTTAGCTAAACGAAAGCGGAAAGATAATAAGAGTGAGGGTAGCTTCGCCGACAGTATTTACAAGATAAATTATTATCGTTATAGAGATATCTTTTTTTCCTGTTTATTGGTCCACAAAAGAAATTACAATCTAAACTCATTAACATATAGAAGGAATTACAAACATAGTAATTATATGTGATTGCATTTTTCTAGATTTAGACACACATTACGTTTATGGTGTTACAATAAATAGCATGACTTATGGTTACAGTGAAAAATAACTAAAACAGATATATACATATATCTGTACATAGATACATATATAGGTAAAATAGGTTTTTTTAAATTTTACTTAACTTTTACTTAAATATATACAAATTAAACAACAACTTAAATAATAGTTACAGCAAAAAATATTATATCTTAAGTGTTTGTATACATTTGGGATTCTTTTAACAAAACGCTGTATTCTTTATGTAGCGAGCCAGGCAAGGGGTACCTAGGAACCTAGTGTTAAGATACTCCGTTCCCATTAAGACACTTCCGTATTCCACTTTCCACGTTCCACTGTATTTTGAGTGGCGGAACTCAACGCCAGATTTAAATAATAATCTGTACTAAAGTAAAAATTAAGAAAATAAAAAAAAGACATGACTAGTGTGACACTGCAAGAATCTTGCAACTTACTTTACTCCATGCAAGATAACCTTTGAATTAAAGGATATAAATGTTTGATTCAATAAATAAGTAGTGGAAAGAATTAAGTTAAATAATTAAAAAAAATTAAACCTTATTAATAAAGTTTATTTTTTATCATCATCATCAAAAGCACTACAGCCGCCGGTGGGCCTTGGCCTGTTCTAGGCCTGGTTTATTTTTTAGCTTCACTTTATATCCCGCACATAGTACAACATAATACAACCAGTAAATCAGAACTAGAACTAATGAAGACTTCCACTATTCAGGTCCTGACTCCATCATGGTACCAGCTCGATACTGTATTGTCACCCAAGTTACTTAGTTACAAGTCGTTCTAATGAGACGTATTAAAAAGAAAAAAAGAAGATTTTGGCTTTAAAAAAATAATAAATAAAAAAGAATAAAAAAAACAAATCAAACCTTCGAGTTTTCCTTTAAAATATGTAAACTGAGGATTTATGGTTGCTCTATAGATAAGATATTGCGATTGCAGACTTCGGAGAGCGGACTAAATTTACTTATAAATTAATTTCATTTTCATCCAAAAGTGGACTTTATTGTAGGACACTAGAGCTTAATTTGGTTTTTATATATATTAAAATGAATATTTGACGGCAGGAAAATGTTAATCGAATATCGGAGGAACAAATAGGTTCATACTTTTAGTTTTGAAAGAAAAGTGTCGAATTAGCACATTTTGATAGTGTTTTGGATAGAATGTGAACTAAAAGTAAATAAATCTTTTATGAGTCGTAAACTAATTGTGAAGTTAAGAGTAAGTCCAGCAATATTAGGCGACTGTTAACGCGTCACGTTATGGGTTCGATTCACCCTCGAGGAAAATAAACATTTTATATTTTAATTTTCTCGCTCTGGTGGCAAAGCGCGGTATTCGGCGGTAAGTTGGAGAACGGAAGTGTCAATGAGAACAGAGTGTCTTAACATTGGGTTCACAGGCTGCCTTTGCTTACCATGCTATGCAATCTAAAAAAACTAAAACATAGGAAAAAAATGAGTTCAAAAATGAACAATGACATATCGTTCTTCTATAAACTTTTCGCTATATCGGTTTCGAAGTAACAAAAAGAAAATTGAAAATGTACTCATGTGAGAATGAACGATGGGTCCAAATTGTATGAAAGATTGAGTAATATTCGAACTTTCAAAGAAAAAATACAATAGAATTTTGCGGAAAAGATGATTCCTTTAGATATTTCGGCTTGATGACTCTATCGTTATGGATTTAGTATGATATTTTGTAGAATAATATATTATATGTATACGAAACTTATTTCCTCTTCAATTTAAATATTTTATTTAAGAAAGAAATATTTTTTTGTTACTCAAAAAAAATTAAATATAAAAAAAAATGTTTACAAAGAAAATTTATACCGTCCACCCTGAATAAGTTCTTTAAAATACATGACGGATGTTGGCGTTGAGGATTTCGATATTTTGTTTGTAATGGTGTTTCAAGATGTAGCAAATTTTTTCGGCCACTATGTTCATAGTTGACCGGCGTGCATTTTAAGTAGCTAATTATAATTTTTAATTCAACGTTTAGGTAATTTTTTTGTAAATTTTTTGTTACTTAAATTAATTGCAGCAAAAAATAACAGTAACATATTTTATATTAGTATAATATGGATATAAAATGGCCTTGATATAAAACTTATGAATATTTAAAATGGGCTTAACTTTTGAATATTTTTATCAACACACTACGAAGAATAAATGTAATGTAATTTAATCTATCGACAACTTAGTGGTTTTAGTCACCTTATTACAGTCATATATATATATATATATATATATATATATATATATGTGTATGTTTATTGGAATAATAAGATCTTCCCTATCAATAAGCCTTTCCTTATCAAGTTATTAAGAAAATTTTCACTTAAAAAAAAACAATACATTTATAGTAAAAGCTTAGATTGATGCTGTCACACAATTTCAAAGGAACCTATCGTTAGTTACCTTACCACAGTTTCTGCCCTCGTGCTGAGTGACGAAAGAGAGAATTAAAGACCGTCGCACACACCTCGTACTCGTAATAAACATAGAGCCAGCCCCGCAATATATGTAAACATTAGTTTTGATATTTGCAGCGCTGAGTGCTCTATATCAAAGTGATGTTAGAGCGACGCGTAGAATTCTTACCTTGATACCTTTGAAACTGGAACACGTCGGGTTGGGACAAAGCAAATATTTTTTTATATCTTTCACGAGCTACGAGCTACGAGCTACGAGCTAAGACGCTAACGCCGCTTTGTCTAGTGAAATTCGAAAAATACCTGGTTATATATATATATATACACACATATTGGCGCAGTAGCACAAGAGTGTCACAAGTCATAGATTCGACGCCTCGAGGGAATGAAATGCTTAATATCTTTGTTTATTCGCTCTGGTAAAGTGGCGCGGCGTTGTGTTACGCCTTAAGGACTTGACGGAGAGTATGGAAGAGAAGTATATTATCTTAATGGAGAACGGAATATTTAAATAAAGTTGAAGAAATGAAGAAATAATTTGTTGATGATGACATTCAACTATCTACGCCATCAGATTATGTACTGAGCTTTTTTATTTATTAATAATGTAGTTAATAATGTATTTTATATAAAAAATAATGTTTTTTCAATATTTGTAATTCTTTCTTATAAATCATCAAATATAATAATATATAATTATGATAAATTAGGTAAAACATATTAAATTTTGTCCAAGTTTTGTCATATTAAAATAGCTGATATCTATTTTATCAGTCTCTGCAACCCACTCAGTAGTCTATGTAACACTTTTCCAACCCGATGGCCGTGGGTAAAATGAGTAATAAGATTATTCCAATTTATGTAACAGCCCGGTTAATCAAAAATGGTTCAGTAAATCAAGATATAGAGCTACGTGCATCTAGGGGCTAAAACTTTAAGATAGTTTTGGACATTAATATTATAAAAATATTCCACTTTTAATTTTAAAACGGACGGAAACCAGTGAAGCATTTAATATCTCACTACAATAACCCTTTCTACAATTCCATTTTTTCACAGCTAAGAGTCTCTATATAGAGAATTTTAATTTCAAATCTACGTGTAGGTTTGTATTGAAATATTTTATACATACATTTGCAAGTAGGACACGCTATTATCCACTGTAGACTTGAATTTAAATAAATTTGCTCTGCTTTTAGATATAAAAAAATAATTTGAATTAAAAAGCTTCCACTATGTAAATTTTGTTTGTTTGAAGTATCTCTTAGGAATTGTTTCTTTAAAAACTCAAATTATGGACTGGGGTCTAGTAACTTTAACTTTTGTGTTGTTATTAGGTTAAATATCCCTCTGCTCCAGAAAAGTGAAGAAGAGAATGATAAAACACGAAATATAATAATAAATATACATATTTATGATACGATATTTTTTTGTTAGCTTCACTCTGTATTCTGCACATAGCAGGGTAGGCAAAGGAAATATGGGGATATAGTTAACACAAATACTTTGTTCTCATTCAAATACTCTGCTCTTCACTTGCCGCCTAAATTTTGAGGCATTGGTGTCCTAAGCAGACTTCCTTGTCAGTGCCACACTTTACCTCGTTATTAAAGTGAGAATATAAAATTATTAAATTAAATTATCATTAAATCAATGAACACGGTAATTTCTTTTCTCAATTTTGATATTATAACTAATTGGATCCATCTAACAAGTGAAATGCAGAAAAACGGAGAACAGAGTGATAAAACACAAAATGCAGTAGAAATGTCACATATTTCAATCTGTTTCAACACTTGTCACGGAGAGAACAATATATTTCATTTATATAACGTTAAAAGCTTCCTTTATCCGTTATCGCGTCAAAGTGAGACAATTTATAGCGAGAGTCGGGAAGGATGTTACTACACTACGTTATACGTCCGTTCACGAATATCTAGTATATTACGAGTATGGCAAGTCAGTGGGGCAGCGTTACACTGTAAGCGTGGTGGTTGTAGGTTTGATTTTCATTTAGTGGAGTGGATTATTTTCGTTTATATCCTTCTGGTAACGATACTAAGCGCGCTGTTGTTATCCAAAACCAGCACGTAATATCTCAAAAATTGTGCGGTGAGTGGGTAACGTTCCGAACGGTCGATAGACCCGGATACGGTTATATGCTGTAGATTGTACAACTGTAAATTATATTGACTTTATAACGGTTCTTCTTACCAGAAGTACCCTCCGGCACGTATCCTGAAACTTTCGATATTTATTACTTCTGATACAAAAATGCTTATTTACCTAGTTGAATAAACATATTTTTATTTTAATATAATACTTTTATCAAAGCGTAGTTGCTATCTCGCATTAAGTGTCGAGATTCGAGTAAATCAATCCCGTCTATTATATACGTAACATAAGCAATAAGACACTTTATTCACTACACATTAAATATTTATGTCCATAGTGATTTGAACCCAAACTTATTGATCTAACGCGTTCAGAATACACAATAACAGCTTCAGTAGTAACACAGTTGCGACATCAATTTTAACTTATATAGAGTTCGATAGTTTGAGCGCGACGATAAATATCGACGTATACGAGTAGAAGGGTAAACTTGTCCTTAAGATATATGTATGTATCCACATAGCTTTATGCTTTCCCCCCGTATGGCAGAGTGCAGAGAGACGGAGGGAAGCTACTGTTAAGACAACCCATTTCCGACGCAGTATCCCATTTTAAACGTTGAAATATTTGAACTCTCATTGATCATTCGATCTTTAGGGTTCTAATAAAATTAAATATTTTTAAAAATCCACATAAAATATTAATTTAATTCAAAAAATCACAATTTTTAATTAAAAAAAAAAGAAGAATTTTAGCCACCATCAATGTTCTGTAGCGTCGGTTTTCCGCCGCTATAAATTGTGCTCGCGACACGATCGCAACGAGGAAGCTTTTAACGCAGGCTGTATCTGAGCTCTCAAAGCTCTGTATGAGTTTGCGGTTAACGTGTCATTTATCGGTATTTAGGTTGTGGGTTCAATTTTAGATTAACAATTTTGATAAAGCAAAATCAGTAAGCTAAATAAAATTGTTCTCCACATTAGATAAAAAAAATAAAATCACGTTTTTCGTTTGTCCCGTAAGAACATTTAAAATATTCTCTTAGTGCTTCGCTACAATCCCTAAATCCATATACACAAATGTCAAAATCCATATGTATATAACATACATATTTATCTTAATTATTTCCATTTTATTATGATAGCGAATCAGTAAATAAAAGATAGTATTAAACTTAAATTATAAGTACAAGCTTTCAGTAAATGAAACTACAGTCGTTATTACCAAACTTTTTCCAATTTATCTAAGGCTCTTAGAGCTACCCCCTCCAACATGTAAAGGACAATTCAATGGGTCGTAATGAAAGGACTTACCCTAGTAATCTTTATTAGACCGACCTAAATGCGTATCTCGCTAACTAAGCGAGGTATGTGGGTAGATAGAAGAAACACGTATTGGATATTTTGAATGATGGTTAATCGCGTATATTCAAGATTATATATATTATGTTTGGGAACCTGTCGCTTTGAAAAACTACTGCAATATGTAATAATCGTGAAAATTAAAGAACTTATTACATATTGGTTATTTTTGTGATTTCAAATTTTCAGATTTCAAAGGCCATATGAAGCAATGGGATAGTGTGCGGCTTAAAATTTTATGCTTGCAGAGTCAATTCCTGCGAAGGGAATAAATTACTTTCACCTCTCCGCTTTGGCTTTCTATAAGCAACAACGTAAAGTTATTATTATTTTCTTAAGTACTTGGACAGATTTCAATAGGCTCGGCTTCGATTTCCGTCTATGTTTTAAGTTTTATACCGGAAATTAATGGAAGTACTCATTGTTTTTAACTGTATTATTTACACTGTAACCGTAAATAATATAATAATAAAAGAACAACTAGTGTCTAAATACTCCGTCCTCCGAATTCCGCTGAAATTCAAGACATTACGTGGTAGAACTTAGCACCACGCTTAATTTTCTTTACTAAGAAATGAATTCACAATAAAAGTTTTATTAATATTTTTCTTATAGCCTATTTTAATATTACACATTATTTACCTAAATTAATATATTTTTTTATTATAGTAAAAAACAATTTTCATACAAATAAAATGTTATGCAGAACAGCTGCCAGTGATGGCCTCCTGACCTGATTAGAGTCGTAAACATTTAAATTTTAAATTCGAGCGTTTTGTACTTATATAAACATGGAAACGATCTTAAAGTACAATTGAATTAAACTATGTTTCGAATTTGAATGAGCAGATTTTGATGAAACGAATATGAAAATAAATTAAACTCGAAATTGTCAGTTCTCAAAAAATAATTAGTATGTATTTTCCAATGTAATATATCTTAGCAGTAGGTTCCTTCTGTTTAACCTTCTATATAATAAAAATACAGAAAAGTATTTTTGAATTAAATATATGCCGTATTCTACGCAATCTACGTAATTTATCTAGAAAGAGCAAAATTAAGTTCCTCACCGTGGAGAGCGCAGAGTCCTATCATTAACAGTTTATGCTTCTGCTTGCATTGCCTGTGCACGTATAACACGTATAACAGGCAGAAGAAACCTAGTGTTAAGACACTTCTTCTTGATTTTCCGCCAAATGTTTCGAGGCAATGCGTGTTGACGCGTGTGGCATAGTTTGAAGCCAGAGTGAAAAAATGAAAATATTAGTACCGTCGTAGCGCAGTGGCACAAGGATGTCGCACGTAAACGCGATGGTTGTGGGTTCGATTCCCACTCGAGTCCATTTTTCTTCGCTCTGGAGTCGAGGCAAAGCTCGGCGTTGAGTTCATTTAGTTCATTAAGAGGCCTGCCTGAATACCCAGGTGTTTGCGGGATACAGCGTGAAGCTGAAAAATAATTCATTCACTCGAGTAGGATTGAACCCAAAACCCGGAGCCGCGACAGCCTTAAATATTATATGGAATCGCGAAACTCAACAACACGCTAATTCTCCCTAGCTAGTTATATATCTATTTCAATCTAATATATAATTAGAACATACAGTATGTATATTTATTGTCATTTATAGAGCACTCTCCAATTAACTCCTTAATTGATAAACGTTAACTGCAATTAACAGTTAATACTAATCATGTCTATTTAATACGTCTATACAATCTACCCACATATGGCAGCGTAATACACTCTATATAATATGTATAATATAATATATTAAATTAGCTTCTCATTTGTCATACGTCTTATTACTGTTTAATCTTATAAGGGTTGGATATATGACTCAAAATATAAGTAATTTACATCTCGAGCTTATAGCAAGATACGTAGAGAAAACCTAGTCTAAGACCCCACATTATCCATTTTCTTAGGAATTCCGAAGTACTGCAATTATAATAGCGGGATCCAACGCCGTTTCGTTATATACAAGAATCATCAAAATACGAAGATGAAGTGAAGACGCTCTTCGATGTTCTCTATGGTGATGTTTTATCAGCATGACATTTTTTCTTACATAGTAGGGCAGGGGAGAGAATCTAGGTGTTAAGGTACTCGATTATCCACTTTCCATCTAATTTTCAAATCTCAACGCCGACTTATTTCTTGTTACCAGAGCGAGAAAATAAAAAAAAAACATTCCCCCAAGCAGAAGACGAACACAGCCGTCCCGTATACGGTCAAACTCCGTGTCGCTGCAACGCTGTATACCACACATATCAAGATAGACTGACGGAAACTGGGAACCTCGTGTCTCCATTCCACAGACACTTCAGGTCATCACCAGGCTCCGAATCCTCGAGGGAAAGCGTGTTGAACGGGGGACATGAATTAAATTTGAATTGAGACCACGACCGTCACGTTCTTGTCACAATCCTTTGCCACTGGGCCACGACGGTCACGAATAAATATCTTAATAATAATTTAGCAATAATGTACCCTGATAAAGTAAAGTCAGTATATGTTTCTTTCTTCTATCTAACTTTCCTTCAATATAAGATAAGAATCTAAGAAAACTATAATAAGTATCAAGAAATGACTTCCCCAGAACTGCCGCTGTTGTCCCCTATTAAAAGTTGGTCTTGCTTCGAGCGTACGGGAAACTTTTGTGTGACGTCACATAAAGTATATTTCATAATTAGCTTTGGACAGTTGATTATAAAAATATGATATATTAAACCAATTTATTATTATTATTTTGAAGCTCTGTCCGTTTCTCTGTTCATGTGTGAGTGCCATTTTATATATTATATTTATGTTTTATAATAAAAAAAGTAAAAGGGGCTCCGCATATGTATAACTAAAAAGAAATCAAACCTCTAAAACAGAGCTTGGACTATTAATATTTGTCAATCTATTGATATAAATTAGCAGAAAGCATTATCTTTTAATTAACCGAAAAAAAGAGTCCATACACGGTTCATATTGCCATCTCACAAGTGTTCCGTTTGTGACCTTTTAGAAAACATAAATGTAATGAGAAAAGACTGAATTACTTAGTTCTTCCTTTAAGATGTATGAAGATAAAAGAAAATCAATCTATCAAATGACACGTTTAAAGAAACGTCGGTCACACTGTTTAAAGTGGCAAAGGGCGGCATTTACATAGCGAGCCCATTACCAGGGCTACCATGAATATTTATTAAATGTCCGGTCTCACTTAAATTTTGGGCCGCAAATGGGTGATATAAAACCACACGAGGGAGCTTCGTTAAGTATTTTCACCTATTTTGGAGGCTTTCAAACTAAATGCGAAAGTTTCTAAGTGATATTCCCGTGAAGTAGATAATGATTGTCTTTCAAGTTTCTATTAAGTTGTAGGTTCATTTTTTTATCCTTTTTTATCTATTTTCTGGAGATGACTATAAAAATGAATGTAAGGATATGAAATGATAGTTAGTTAGACGCTCCAAAAACATTTTCTGTGTTAATTAATATTTATATATTATTTACATTATATTTCTTGTTGATGCTTTATTCTTATAATCGCTATAACAAGACCAATTATGTGACAAAAAAGTTACATATTTTCTAAATTATTTTAAAAATATGTGGACTTTTGTCTTAGAGCTACTAAAAAGACTGTATATTCTTTATTTTATACATTATTATTTTCTGGTCCAGCAGCTGTAATCTCATCGTTCGTCTGCCTCACATAAATATATAAGATAAGCTATAACATAAATACATTGTACGATAGATTTTCAAAGGAAGCTCTTTCAGGAAGCAAGGTTTCCTTGGCCGCCGGAAATAAGACCCGCGGGACTGTGGGTATAAGACGCTTAGTTTTCGTTTATGATTTTTTTTTAAATGAAAACAATATTTTTTGCAGAATGACAATTTTTTTTTAGAATTACTGGATTGAGTGCCACAAGCCACCTAACTCGATAGAGTTAAGTTAAAATAAAACTTGTGACCTCTTTACTTAAAAGACCAGATGCGTGTTATATACGTGAGCAATATCTTATCGTAGAAATTAATATATTATAACCGCTACAATGCTTGTTGAATGAGAACTTCAAATATGATCTATATTTGAGTATTTGAGTACCAAATATTTAGGTTTCCAACTCCTCAAATTTCTCAGAAACCATATCGGGATTATCCATTCCAACTTAGAGAACAGTCAAAATTTCATTAAACTCGGTTCAGTAATTTTTTATATACGTATTTCTCACTTACATGTACTTAGGGTATCAGACAATAATTTTTTCAACTTATGTAAATAGTAATAAAAAAAATAAGCACTTACACAAATATATTCATACATGAAGTGATTGGAAATAAAATATTAAATAAATAATATTTCTTTTAAACCTAAGATTAAATAGAATTTTTTATTAAAATTAAATTCTCAAATTTTATTAAAATTTTTGAGCCAACAAGATTTGAAACTGCGCCTCTCAAATTATACTTTGCAATGCCTAAGCCAATTAGGTCATACTTTGAACTAAATTAGGACTTAAGCGGCTAAAACGGTTGGACTTAATCAAAGTAAGATATATATAAGTATATTTTATACAAGTTAATCTATAGAATACAATATTGTTAACGCCATAGCTTTAAACAGTAGTATTTCCCTGTGCATATCCTGCTATGTGCAGGATACAGAGTGAATTAAAAAAAAATTGAGCTAAAAAATATTTCAAGTTGTTTTATATAACAAGCTTTCATTTAATTAGTAGTAGTAATTCATTGAAATTCATCTATACTGACTGTCGAATTTATATGTAGCGCATACATAGATTGTATTAAAACTGTAGATAACAAAAAAATATATTATAAAATAATATAAACTGGCCAAGTGTGAAACGGCTCCAGGATTCCGTTTTATTCTTTGGGTATGCAGGATTTGATGGGAAAGCGCGTGACTGTAAACGAGGTAAATCGTAAATTAGACCCCAAGATCCCAATTTACGCGTCTTTCGCAGAGCACAAAGAGGGTACAAAGAAAGAAGCTAGTGCTCCCTATGAAAGCTCACAGTATCACTGCACCACGACGACCTCAAAAACCAACATAAATTATGCAAATTTTGAACGTAGACAATAATGTAAGCAAGTTACCATAACCTATTATTTATTCCATGACACTGATATATTGGCTTACCGACACGACGCATTGCTGTTTATAAACTAATAATTACCCATACATATATAGCGAAACATGAAAATTTCTAAGGATATCTATATGTGACGGTGAGTTCTGCCAATAGTCACGCAATTCTCCAAAATTCGGAAAGTGGAGAGTGGAAATGTTAACGGGAATGGAGTGTTTTAGCAAGGTACTCTCTGTCTTCCCAGCTATGTGCAGGATTCAGCGTGAAGATAAAATCTATATAAATAATTTAGAGATGTGGCACGAATTTCTCACAAAGATTTAATTTTAGATATTCTATCTTTTGCTTTTAAGACATGCGTAACTTACACAGAAGGAACGATCCGAGAAATTGAAAATTATTTTAGTATTATAATTATGGCCACAAGTGGGGTTCGAATCACTGTCACAAATTAAAGTACACGAGTTCCAATAACAAGGGCAAAGCTTTTAGCAGTGATTGCTAAAATCACGTCATATCTCAATCTCGTTACGTTTAATATGTAAAGTGTTTACAAAAGTCGTCTGACGCGTGAACACGGATACTTGTGGGATTTAATGAAAATTTGTGTTAAATATAGTATTTATAAATTGAAAAGCTCCCATTTTAAGGAGTTTAAAAGGTGTAATTTATTTGATAGAAATTGTAGCGTAATTTCTACTTGAGGCCAGTCCTGGCACAGCGACGTTAAGTGTGACTGACGCGACGCGACTGCTTGTGGGTTCGATCCCCACGTTGTGCCTCCAGATTTCGACGGAAAGTGGGGAACGGAGTATCTTAACACTAGGTTCCCTCTGCCTACCTTGCTGTGTGCGAAATACAACGTGAAGCTTTTTGCATAATTTTTGTAGGAAGCCGTATACTCGCGGGTCCATTTATAACCATAATATTTTTTTCTTAATAAAAAAATACACAATTTTTTTTAAGTTTCACGCTGCATCCCGCAGAAGAAATATTTCACTTCCTCGAGTGGGAATCGAACCCACAACCGTCGAGTTTACGCGCAACACCTTTGTGTCACTGGGACACGATGGATAATAGATCTATATACAATATTTATAATATACTTCTCCATACAGATTACCGCCATTAATGAGTTTGATTGTAATTAACGTGAGTATCACACACTGCATACAAATTAAAACTATTGACAAAATTGTTTAATATGTTCTGATATAAATCGACGTATTTCACTAATAAAATTTCATTGATTTTATCCTAAAAGCTGTAGGTGTTAACAGTATATCTATGTATAAAGTAATATTATAAAGCAGAAGATTTTGTTTTTTGAACGCGCTAATCTCAGGAACTGCTGGTTTTAACTAATGTTTGAGTGTTCATCTTGCCAGAGCGAAAAAAAATATTATAATTCCCACGAGTAGGGGACGAATCCACAACCAGTCTTACATTTCTTATACCTTTATGCTTTATCCAGCAGTGAAGAGAGAGGAACCTCGCCTTAAAACACTTCGTTAATTATAATATACTTATATATTATCTTCTATTAAAAATATAATGAACATAATATATATAATAATATTCTACAAAAAACTTACCCAATCCAATTAAACATTTGACGAGTTCAAAGCCAAAAACAACATAATTACAAATCGATACAAATTCGTTCACGAACTTCACGGAGAGTTTAATGTTGGGTTAAATCGTTAATAAATAGTAACTTGGCTGTTCATCAACTCTGAGACTGTTATTTGCTTACTAATATTGGTTTTGAATGGAAGGATTTAATAAGTTGTAGACTATG
>JBAIZZ010000459.1:29462-48509 GCA_037355905.1 Heliconius aoede | reverse complement strand
TTGTTAAATTTTTCCTGTGATATATTTTATATCTGATATATTTTCCACCATTTTTTATGTTGTGATTATTTGCAGTAGAAAAGAATATTGTTGTCATGTGAAATGTTTATTGCCTATATTGTTTATTTTATTTTTCTTATTACAGGTACAAGATGAATCCAGTCAGCACTCTTTAATCGAAGGTGTGGATGGATGTCCAGAGGGTGACAAGCCGATTTCTGAAGATCTTAATGTGATGGACCTGCGTCTCAAGTCAGAGACCATCACAAGAGACCCAACCCCACAGGTACGAATAACATAGTAAAATTTACTTTATTGTAATCTTTTTCTTACTGGTAAATTTTACCTTATTAAAAATAACTATTACAATAGTCTCTTTTTTTATTTAAAGGTTGGCTTTGTTGGTGCTTACGATTCAATCAAATTATCTCCAAATACACCTTCACAGAACGAATCGCGATTGGTTTCTTTTACTCAACAGCTCCAAGCTATACAGAACCAGGTTCAAACGGATAAAATGGTAGAATCAGTAACGGCCGCCATCTTTAATTCGGATAATGCCAATAACATATATGTCGATCCGCCTATTCTCCCCATGAATACCATGGACACGATGCAGCAGCTCATCTCTACGAAAACATCCATGAACCCGCTCGAGACCGAGATGAAGGTCATGAACCCCGAGCTGATGATGACCGACTCGTCAATGCAAACGGCTAGCGAGCAAAGACTGATGGTGTATAACCAGGTGCAACAGAACAGGGAGGAAAGTTTCAATCCTTTCAGCGCCATGACCAAGATGGAAGCGACGCAGATAGAGCAGCGGCTGGCGCGGCAGAGCGCGCACATGGAAGCGCTAGTGGAGGACGCCATGAAGGCGACGGCCGCTATCTTGCCCGACGACGCCGCCAAGCTTGACGAGCTAGTCAACTCACGCGTGGACGACCACCTGTCGGGCTCCGCCACATCCCCCTCTTCTGCCTCGCACGCCTCTGACGTGCTCCTGAGCCCCGGCGCGTCCGGGCTGCCCCTGCCGCCGTCCACGCTGCTGCCTGCGGGCGCAGGACAAGACGAACTCATGATGATGTCGGAAATCCCCACGTCCGTGAAGACGCCGCCGTCCGCCGTCAAGTCCATGATCCTGAACGCGGCGGCGGAGATCTTGACGTCGGATAGCACCATGAACGCGTTGGTGACGTCGGCCATTAACACTGCTAACATCCTGAGCACGGAGCCTGCGGGCGGGGGCGAGGCGCCGCCGGCCGCGGGCGAAGCACCGGCGGGCGAGGCGCCGCTGGCCGCCATGTCTCAGGCGGTGTCGCAAGCCGTGACGCAGGCCGTGTCGCAGGCGGTATCGCAGGCCGTGTCGCAGGCCGTGTCGCAGGAGATGACGGCGCCCGTGCAGGGTCTCACGGACATGAGCGACCAGGACCTGCTCTCCTACATCAACCCGAGCACCTTCGACCAGGGTGAGTACATGGATCTATGCTTCTGCGCAGACCGTTCCTACAACCATACCTACCCGTAGTGCTGTACTCCTTTACTTCCTTCAAACTATTCTATTAGGTTATTATGTTATAAGGTTGTCATCATACAGGTTTTTCATTTTTTTCCTAACATAGCTTTCATTTGAAGTTTAAATTAATTATTTAGTATTAAAAAGTATTGAACAATAATTAGGATATAATAGATCTGATATTTCTGTTTTGTGTTTTATAATAAGAATTTCGTCGGTTGCATTTTGTATTAATTTTTGTACGCTTATACTTTTACGTATGTTTGTTAATTGTTCTTATAATAACTGCCGATTTGCCAAAATACACTACGAACTAACTTATTTAAGCAGACGACTTTACTTAATTCATTTTACGTAACCAGTTTTTCAGTACAATATTCTAGTCAAATACTATTTGTAGTCATTAACATAGATTGTATTTACATTACGTATTACATCAATATTATAACAAATAACTATCTTTACCTGTTCAGTACAAATTTTAAGAAAACTGACAGACACTTCACATGTAAATAATAGATATGTATATATTAGTTTATTGAATTATAATCGATGAAGTAAAAAGTTTTGATAGTTTTTTGTTTATACAACACTTTATACAACGTCTCTGATATAAGTACTTTCCAAAAAGTAGATGTTCTCCTCGATCGCTCTAAACTAATTCTTTCGAATTTAGTAAATTAACAGGAGCAGATCTTAATGAAGAATTCTTATATTAACCCATCAGAAACTATCATACTCGATAGTTAATCAGGATTGCGCGTTTAATTCTTTTGGCTTGCTCCACGACATTAAACTACCACCCAAGCTTGTCTTGTCCCTAACGTTTGTAGGTATAAGGACTATTATGTTATCAGTCCGGAGAGTTTGAACGCATCGTATTCGGCACTGAATTGTGTTCAAAATTATTTTTGGACACAATTCACATTAATTTATTTTTCACCAGTTCCGGTCTTTCTTTTGGTCGTAGAGAACAATCCTAAATCTTAAACGCTTGAATGTCAAAACATTTTTTCAAACATTGAATAGTAGTTTAAAATGGTAGACTTCAGCCATATTACAAAAATCGCTCAAAACTTTTTACTTCACCTATTATGTTTTTCTTTTTTATTTTTTTAACAAATACGACTTGCAAACTAATTAATTTGCCTCTTTTCCAGTGTGAGGGGTGACACTGATGCATTTGTATCGAGTTCGGGCTCAAAAGCAGTTTTTATGTGAATTATTAGCGTAGTATAAGCTATTATAATCTCCATGGATGAAAGTGTGCTTGGTCAATTAATACGTGAGTCAGTATTACAGGGGTAATCATTAATGTATTGTGAACTTTCACGAAACCTATCTGTTTTGTTTAAAAAATATATATTTTCTCAAAATTTTATAAATAAACATAACAGTCCTGTATATAGTATTCATAATTTTCAATCAAATATTTAAGACTGCTGTGATTGAATGAAGTCTCGATAAAGATTTTGACGTTTCTTTTTTACATTTTTCTTTTTCGGCAATTTAAAAAGAATGTTTCGTTGGACTGTCGACGCGTCCTAAGAGATATGTGTGTATCAGCAGTGTAGGTGAATGAACGAACGATTGTGTTATATAGGTTATGTTTTCGAATTTTATTATGTAAATAGTGTATAGCTCTATGTTGTTGTAGTGAGTGGCGGCCATTTTGCAAATGCGTACCGTTTTCTAACAATCCACATTATGGTCAAACGCACAAAATGACAAAGTGAAATTTTTATTTTTTTTAATGAAAAATTATAATGTAATATTTGCAATTTAGTGGTATTTGATTTTCGATAGCCGCCATTACCGCTTGCCCGCTGTGTACACTTTCTGTTTACTTACAAAAGCGTGTAGTTATATGATAGTGCAATTTACATTTTATAAAATTTTACAATTTAAATCAAAACAAATAAAGAAGTGAACACACGGACGTATGAATGTTAGGCGTAGTGACCACTACAGCACCATAAAACATTTTTTGTTGTATTGCAAATACATCTGCTATAGTTTTCGTGGGTCTATGGCTATGTTTTGCATTAGATAATTGTTTATTCGTAAGACGAAGGCAGTATTACATGGCGGTATGAAAAAATTGTAACTTTATTTTTTATGATTTAAATATGATAGCAACAACACAACAAAAATATACCTGTATTAAAAAAGTATTTTAATAACAGATTTTTTTTTAATTTTATAAACAAACCGCAATGCAATACAGCCTCAGCCTAAGGACAACAGTACTGATGTGATAGAGCAAAGATTATGTAACGTAGTGTAATGTAATGTTCATTTATAGGTCGAGTCGAATGCTACATATTAATGTGCCATTTACAATGTATGTAACCTTAGCGTTAGGTAGCCTAGTATTGATGTCTCCTCATTGTCAGCCGCCGACGGCCGCTACGTAACAGAACTAGAAGCTTTTATTCATTGTATTTATTTTTAAAAAACATACTTTACATTTACAAACTCATTGAAAAAATCATTTTGACGTTACCTGTCAAACAATTTTCCGCCAAATTTTTCAAGTAGCTGTCATTTGAGAGCTCTTGAATTAACAATTTAAAAATGGAATTGTAACTAGCGTTTGGGTTTTTTGTTTTATAAAAGACTGAAGGAAAACAAAGTTATGCCAACCGCAAGTTTTACGTCCCTTACAGATAATTCTAAATTAACTATTAAATGAATTAAACTATCCTTACAAAAGTTTAAATTTATATTCTAGCCAAATATAACTTTATATATAAATATTTATTAAGTGTTTATCAGATTTATTAAAGTCTATACAATTTTTATATAATAAAATATTTATTAGAAAAATATAAGTATTTCACATGTATTTTATATTGGTGTTTAGACCAACTTTATAAAATCTTTTGAAGACAATTTGTGCTTTTGGCACATTTTCTTCTTAGGGGCCAGATCCAAAATATAAATTAAATATACAACCTAATGTATCAAAATTAGGATAATATAAATAAAAACGGTTTTTACCTTTAAGTTATATTAAATCTCTCTGAAATAAATGTCCCTAAATAGAGCAAATATAACATAAAATCATTATGAAAGTTTTTTTTATTATTTATACTGTAGCATTTTGATGATTTTGAGAAAAGTGACCATTAAAAAAATTAAGATGTTAATTATATACCTTATCCTATCTGATAGATTTTTACGAACATAATAACATAAATGGTCACAAACAGTTTTGTATTTTTACACAGTAATTGTAAATTTTATTATTATTATGAAATATACAAGTATCCGGTGCCAGAGTGCAGCGCAACTAACATCACATTTTGTGAACTTTTGTTTTTTAATATAAATCAGTCTTCCATTTTTATGTTAATATATATTTATAAATTTTGTTATTAAGATAAAAAAATAACGAATGCATTTTACAACGAATCATTTGAAGCTCAGTTTGTTGAAACCTTTTTTCTAATTACATTGAATTTCATATAACAATTTAAATTGTTGAAAAAAATTTCAATTCTATAATAAACCAAAATATATTATTAAAAAAGTGTTCTATATTAAAAATTAATTTAGACATGTTCAAAGCAACCTAAACTGTCTGTCTGTCTGCGCGTTATACGTTTTTATAGTAAAGCTATATTATACAATGTGAAGTAAGCTTCGAAAGCGTGTGGAGTGTAGCATAGATCTCTAGTCGGTCTAATTCAATGCACCTTGCCGAGGGTTACGATGATCATCTATATGTTATTTGTTTTGATGTAATTAAATGTTATTGAAAATTTTATGGCTTTCATTTTGTTTTATCTATTATTAGAAGAAGTCACTGTTAACAATTTTCTGTCTGTGACATGGAATCTTAAGTTACAATTATGAAAACCTGTTTTTAATTATAATAGAAAAAATTAATTTGACCTCCGAATGTATGTGGAAATAATCCACAGATTATACTACTATCCATAGATTAGACATAATATGCAGATACACAAATTGTAACGTTATCACAAAAATATTAGATAAAGATTAAGCGATGACCTTGACCTTAACACTGTCAACCAGTAAATCAATATCAATAATTAAAGTTAAAATTTCCGTGACCTTTCGTATTTCCTAACTATGGGAAACACGAGGCGGGATTCGATTAAATATCTCTTGAGGGTTCGATTATATATTCCATTTGCTCGCTCTGATAACGAGGCAAACCGGGGTGTTGAGTTCCAGCACAAAACACTCAATGTCCTCAGAATTTGGCCTATCATGAGTAATAGAAGTGGCTAAGCGGTAACGAAATGTCGAAACATTAGGTTCATAGCTTCTCTCTGCCATACCTGTTATGAGCGGGATACAGCGGGAAGCTACAAAAATCATAAATAATAGTTCTATCTTACTTATATGCCGCTTACAACTTTAAAATGTACACTACATTTATTTTAAGTTTCACCCCCTTTAGAGAAGGGTAGACCTAAGCCAGGTTAAATTCACCAAACACGAAAATAATGTCTGAGGGTGGCAAAGATATTTTTTATGTGAAGGAGGTTAAGGAGTTGTCAAAGTAATTGTATTTACATTTGGAATTGGATAATAACTTCTAATGATATGAGTGTATACTAAGTTTCATTTACAACTAGAGAGAAAGAACAAAACAATTGTATAATGATAAAAAACAATAAAATCAAAACACGTTGAAATCCATAATTTATTTAATTGATTCTATTTATACAAACATGCAAGACAATGCCCTATACGCCCAATATATATTTCGCCGTCCGCCGTTACCGAGCACTCCCAACACTTTACATATTACCTATATTTATTTATAATTCTTTACATATTATATATAATATTAAATAGTCAAATATTTATTCCTTTTTATATACCTAGATATGAACATAGACAAAACGTGCAAAACAATATAAACACAATTAGTATGATGGCGACCCACGCCGGCATCGTGTCTGTGGACAAGAAAACATGTAAATACTCATTTAGAATAACAGATTTGGAGGCATTCGGAGTGCAGTGCCACACTCTGACTGAACGCGACAGCTGCTGATTCTTGTTTACTAGTAAGAAAACAAAGCAATATATAATAATAGAACAGAATATAATAATAGAACGGAAGTGTCTCAGTAGCAACCGAGTGCCTTGACATTAGGTGCTTAGGTTCCATCTGTATCTCTGCTACGTGCGGGATACAGATAAAGAACGTAACATTTTTAAAAATATATATTATTTCAAAAAAAATAATTTAAAATAAGTAAACATTAAACTACCATAAAGTCAACAAAGCTTTTGAATTTAAAAAATAACATACACGCTGGTATACACTCACTTGCATAAGGAACAGTATGGACGACAAGACGGTTGTCCACCGATATGGACAGCAGCGCCGCCTCGCAGCGTGCGTGAGGCGAGTCCGAACCCGCACCCACCCACTGCAACCCGGTCACGAACATGCCATGCGCACCGGCCACGTGTAGCACACGCTGGAAAAGAACAGAACATTTTTTTTTCTGCGTCACTGTATCCCGCACACAGCTGGGTAGGCAGATGAAACCTAGTGTTAAGACACTCCGTTCCCCACTGTCTGACGAATGATGATTATTCTTGTGGTATTGCGTGTTGAAGGGCGAAATTCAACTATTCAACCAACTATTCGTTTTGCCTCGTTACCAAAGGCATGTAATGAAAATACTAAATATTCCATTCATACGAGTGGAAATCGAACCCCATTGCCGCGTTTACAGGCGCAAGCTTGTGTTCCTACACTACGAGTGATGTAAAAAATATATTCAAATTTAAAAAATCTAAAATGTAAAATCAACACATAAGTAACAAAAGAAACCTCACCTGCAAACTAAACGCAATATAAATCTCTACAGAACCACTGAACATAGTGCCGACTCCAACAAATCTACCGTCATCTCTCACAGCTAGTGCTGACAAAGACTCTGTTATCATCACTGTTTTCCTTAAAGCACCACTTTTTGGGTCCCAAAGTTGAATCAAACCCTGGGCTTTCCCCGATCTGGACAAAGGATTTGCAATTGTGAACATTCTATATTCATTCTGTTTGTCTTCTATTGCACCAAATCTGAAACGAAAGTTATTTAAGTGTAAGTCATCCAGTTGAGATTTCACTAAGGTTAAAAAACTATTATGAAAAAAACAAAATAACATGCCAAAAAAAAGATTCATCCTATGATGTAAGTCAAGTAAAAGTAAAAAGAAATACATATGATCAAACAAAATTGATCATATTTTACATTATGTTCTATTTTACATATATTTTATTGTGACAGCGATGTTTAACGATTACAGCATTTTTCGCTTAACTCATTCAGTCTTTTGGATGTGTTTTGAGTGTTTTTCTGTTTTTTTGTTTGTTTTAATGACTACTACATTTTTTTCAGATTTTTTCTCAGTGTGCTTACTGATACTAATTTATTATTTTATTGGTTTGATTGTGCTGTGAACTTTATGTCATTTTCAGCAAATCTCTAACAACTGAACTCTCAGGTTGTCAAAACTGATAGAATTTTCAGGTAAAGAATTATGTAGCTATTATATTAAATAATTTTCATCTCTTTACATTCTGGGCCCAAGAACGTATGCACTAGTTTCAGTTTCCTTTTTATAAAAACTAAAATTAATGAGAAATATCTTACTTGCATCTTCTGAATAAATATTTAGTGCCATTGGGTGGTTGACAAGTGAGACTGAGCAGTGGTCCGGCTTTGGCAGTAGTCCCCCACAGTAGTGCTTGCCCATCTTTAGCTATGCTCACTAATTTATCATCAAATGGACTAAAATCTAGATCATCCAACTAAAATAAGAAATAAATTAACAAATAATTAATAATTAAGAACTCACATAGCAGTAAATTAAATCCACAGCAATGTCAAATTTTAAGGAGTATATAATGTGCATACAGCAGTAATATTCACAGCATTATTATATGTGGAGAATTTTAATTACAAACAATACAGCAAGCTCTTATACTTTTAGTTTACTATGGAATTAAGTTGGATTAAAAGAATTATATAATGGTATTTAATTTTATAGCATTGAGTTTTGTTATTTATACTATTAAATAAAAATGATAAGGCCCCAGTGGTGGAGTGGGACAATGTCTGACATTTAATTCCAGATTTCTTCTGCCATCTGTGGGAGGTGCATGAAGCTAAAAAAAGTAATGAAACTTGAGCTGCAAACCTCTTTAGTATGTCCTTCTAGTTCAAACAAGAGTTGCATTTTAGGAAATGACCATATCCTAACTTTGCCATCTACACCACCTGTCGCCATTAATTTACCATTGTGGCTGATTGTTACCACCCTTTGCAGAGGATCTTCACTGAAATAGTTTTATAGTAAGATACATTATTATGATAAAGTTTAGAAGTTTTATGTACACCATTATTAAATGTGATTGGTACTAACGCAAAATCGGTTTGAACACTCTCAAAAGGTCGTATTTCAAATGACATCCTCTTATCTGTACTGTGGTTATGGCTTTCCATTTTTGATATGTTGTCATTTTCAGATATAGTACGACGACGACGTACCAGCCCATTTTCGGCTCTGAAACTACCACGGCGCATCTCTGCTGCGTCTACCATTTTAACATTTACTTTATACAACTGGCAATGACTTTCCTGACCGGCTGCTAGGAATATACGATTCTGGGCATTTTGTACTGAACATGTCATCACGACATTGGGTCCTGTTTCGTACCTCATCACCTCTTCCGCAACAAAACGTGTTCCATTGTGTGATAACTCAAATATTTCCTAGAAATAAAAAAACTATATAGCAAGTAACAGGTTATTGCATTAATACACAATGAAAACAAGAATCTAGTAATATAGTAAAATTGCTGACGCGTATCGGTTTCCAAGGAACATAAAGCAAACTGCAGTAGTTGTTTTCCTTGATAAGCATTAAGTAATACTTACGAATCCATTCGCGACGCCCGTATTCGATGCTCCTCCACCGCCTGCCACGAGTACATGACGACTCGTCAGCGTTTGGAGCGTGTAAAGAGGAAAATCGACCTTCGCAAGTAAACCATCACACCTATTTCGAGACATCTTCACTTATAACATGTGTTAATCTTTATTTTATTTCAAGCATAGATCAATTATCACTACTTAATTACTAGATATAACCACATCAGTCTTTAGTATACTTCTAAATAATAAATACTTAAAATAATATGTTTAAAACAAGGATCTAAACAACTGACTGGAATTGGAATTTTACTACTTCCAACATGACAAAAGTCAATTTGACAGTTGTCAAAGTTAGAAGATTCTATTCTCTGAGAAAGCATTAGACAGACATTACTATTACCAGTAACTGGGGTGAATAGAATCCGCGGAGGGAATAGGCACAAAATCTGGGAAGTTTTTATGTCATAAATCTAGTTATTTTAGTTAATAAATCTATTATCTTTTATTCAAAAAACAAAATTGTTACACTTTACATAAAGTTTGGAAAAGGTAAAATAAAAAAAAACATTTTAATGTTCTTGGTTGAACTACGTTAATTTGTGGTCCAAAAATTTTAATTTATTTTTTTCCTTACGTTATATTTAGTAATAAAATTATTATTTTTGCTATACTTTGATTAATCATGAATAAGTTTAGTGCATTGGTAAGTACTTTTTATAAGACATAAAAATATATGTATTCTAATAAGTGGTATATATAACATGTTTTTGTTTCATTTTCATTTTTGACAAAATTTTATTTTAATTATATTACACTCTTATGGAGCAGTTCAAATTATGGTTTCTTTTAAAGTGGTGATTCATATTTAATAAATAGAAAAATTCTACTTCTAAGTCAGATGTATTTAGTTATTCTTAAAGGTTGTTAGTTAAAAAATAAGAACACACTTTTAGCCATTCTTTATTCCATTGTTGTATTAGTGTGCTTCCAAATCATACATTACCTAATAATTAACTAAATATTAAATAACATAGCAAAAATAAAGAAATTTTAACACTGACACAAACTTTAATAGCATAATGTCAAGTAAAATTATAAATATGAAAGAAAAAACACCTTCACAGGTAATTAGGATAACTTTCTCCACTTTCCGAACAATTGTCGATGTGTTTAAGCAAGCCAACTCCTCGTTTTGTCTACTAGAACAAGGAAATGAAAATAAATAATTTTATATACATATATATCGGCTAAAAATAAATTAATTAAGAATTTATTCTCAATATTTCTAAATTATATATTATCGACGCCGACATATATGATTATTTCCTTGAATAAGGTTCAAAACTAAATTTATCACTTTTACAACCAAACTCTGTTCCACTGTACGCAACAACGTTTATAACTTAGAAAACTTACTATATTAATCAAAGTTTAATTCATTGTACATTTTTTTTATTTTAAGCATAAAAATGAAGTAGTACCTGATGTAGGTAATATTAAGGCAATTTTTGAAAAAAAAAACATGTAATTTTATTGTCATTTTTTTAAATTATTTTTACTTACAGTAAAACAACATTTTTTAGCTTTGTATATATATTATATAATACGGAAGTGAGGGACCTGAATGAGACAGAGACGGGAGATGTCTGCGGATTTGCAAATTTCCGCCTTCTCAATAAGCGTGTAAAAAATAAAATAGGATTCGACCTCCGACAAAGTAATCTTCGAGCAGTCGAAGCTATAGAGAGATATAGAGGCTTGAAAGTATTCGCTAAACAATTGGAGAGGAGTCATTTGGCGAAACTGACGACCTCTGGTGGTCGAGTCATTTCATCGAAACCTGATCTACTTCTAAAAGCCGAGACATTTTATGGGGAACTGTACTGACAACGTGACAAGCTAACCCGTCACTTCACGGACGAACTACTGGACATCGAGATTGCCGAAATTGGGATGGCGTTTAAGCAGGTCAAGAACAACAAAGCACCTGGGGAGGACGGTAATACCACGGAACTCTTAAGAGCTGGTGAGCATATTGTCCTGGAGCAGCTCTGAAAGATGTTTAATACCGTCTTAAACAAGGGTACAACAACGGAGGCATGGTCTAGAAGTGCGGTCATTTTGTTCTTCAAAAAAGGTGATCAAACGCGCCTCAAGAACACACTACAGACCGATAGCACTTCTGAGCCATGTCTATAAGCTGTTCTCAAGAGTCATATCAAATCGGCTTGCCCGAAGATTTGACGATTTCCAACCTCCTGAGTCGATTGACGGTATATCGAGGTGTTGAAATGTTTATATAAGTCAGCTTCGATGACTGTCCAAATTCAGGATGTCCAGACAAGACCAATCCCTCTGAAGCGTGGAGTGAGACAGGGAGATGTAATATCACCGAAACTGTTTAGTAACGCTTTAAAAGATGTGTTCAAAACACTGGATTGGAGTAGACAGCGTATCAATATCAACGGAGAACATATTTCACCGGAGTTACCGACATAGCCCAAAGAATTGGAAAGCTGAAGTGACAATAGGCGGGGCATATTTGTCGTAGAGCCGACCGCCACTGGGGCAGACGTGTCTTAGAGTAGAAGCCCTGTACAAAACGTCCGGTGGGGACCCGATCCCCTGCTAGATGGACCAACGACCTAAAGAGGTTGGCAGGAAGCGGATGGGTCCGAAGGGCTGAAGATCGATGATGAACTGATGATGAATTTGTTAGGTCGTTTTTCCAAGAATCTTTCCAAAATAATTTCTTTAAGATTATATTAGCAAAATCATTTTAAGGATTCATATTGAATATGAAGTGTAAATGTTTTTTATATAATAAAAGAAAATGTCCATTAGTCTGTTGCATATTAGAAAATGAATGTCAGTTTATTTTTGTTTAATGCAGTAAAAAAATATATAGCTACTTTTGACAAATACTTCATAGACGTTTTAAGAAAGATTTTTTTTATAACAAATGGAGGTAATTTATGGATTCTTATTAAGGTTTTAAAGGAAGTTAACGGTTTTATCTTAAGAACATTTGTACACAACTGTATGAAGCTCAAATGTATTTATGTATGGCCATTTCTTTCTTCCCTTGTAACTCTTATACCAGTAAACAATTTTACAGCACATTTTAGATTCAATAAGTGAATATAATAGATCTTATAAGTCCATCTCGTACTGAATCACTGCTGTGGCCAATGCCAAAGTTGAAGAAAACAGATTCAGCTGCAACCTGCTGGGCGCAGGTCCCCATTGGATACCAACCCATTTTGTTGAACACTACACCCACTTTGTACACCTAGACAAAAGATAGGTATTACTGTTAATAAATCTATATTATATGCATCCTGTATATTAAAAAAAGTCATCTGTATAGTACAGTTAACGCTGTATGCCGCATACACACAACGCAGGGTAAGAGTATTCCATTTTCTACTTTCCGCCGAAATTTTGAGGCGTTCTGTAATTAGGGCAAAATTGCAATACTATTGCGAGGCGTAGGGGCACAAGCCTGCGACTACAAACATGACACGTTATGGGTTCGATTTCCAGTCGAGGAAGTGAAATATTTAATATTATCACTTCCTCGTTCTGGTAACGAGGCAAAGCGTGGCGTTGTATACCATCACGAAATGCCTCAGTAATTTTGCTTCAGTAATGGTGACAACCAAAAAGTAACCTTGTTCCTCTGTATATAAACGCGTCTATTGAACATAATATCAAGCAGGTGCCGGTACGGTACGCGGCTCGTATAGTGCGTGTAGGAGAGGCGCGCGCCGTCCGCGTCCAACAAGTGTGCGTACAGTAGTTCCGAGTAACCTCCGGAACCGTTCGATGAGCCGGAACAGGCGCCGCTCTCTTCACTGGGGGCTTGGGTTGGCACCTGAGGAGTCGAGAAATTTCTTTTATTTATTTTTTTTACTCAACAAATTGTTTTGTCGTTTTAGTGGGTAATTTAATCCGACAATCAAGGGTTAAAACCTGAAGCTGTAAAAAAACACAGAATAATGTTTTATAGACTATTAGTCAGTTTATCTGCATTTCAATTGGTTAAGTATTGTATATTAACATTTTGTATTAAGGAAAGTTTACCAATGTAATATTGCATTTAAAATTATGCTATTAATACACCAAAGTAATCTAGATTAATAAATAAATAAATAATTGTGTAGTTCAAACGGGCGAAGCCGGGAGCGGGTCGCTATAGGAGAAAATAATCCTCAAAAGAGTTTTATGAAAGAGAATTATTATGAAATATTTTCACAAAAACCTAAACTTATTAAAATAGTTTTAAACTTAGTGTTTATGTTTTTACACAAAGTTTTTAATCATCAGTGTATAAAACTTTAAAGTCAATAATTTTAAGTTATGCACTCACCTGCACTCCCAAAACATATATATTCTTATCTACCATAAAAGTGACGGAACAGTCCAAAGCACTAGTATTGAGACAGTCGGTGTGCTGCACCATGGCTCGCTGGCAGTATATCTTGTGCGTGTGCACATTATTGTGCAATTCCATGTGGTCTATCAGATTGACCCCCATGCCCACCATTGAAGCCATGCTTGTCATATTTGCTAGACCTACAATGCCTGAGAGTTATAAATGAATAAGCCATCCATCCAAATAGTAACAAATCAGTTATAAATTTGATAAAGCTCAAAATAAAATGCATTTAGATATAAGTAATATAAATTATGTAAGAAATTCCAGCCAGTTAAAAGGTTTTAATTAAAGTTTATTAATTATAAAAAATTACCTTCCTGCCGTGTAGGTCTTGGATAAGATATACAAGGCTGAGGTAATCGAGACAGTTCCGGAGCGCACCATGACTGCTCCACTGTCACTGGACTCGGTGTGTCTACTGTAAATGTTGGCATCTGGAATGGAATACAACACAAAATGGTTAAAATTAGTTGTCACATTTTAAAAATGTCAGGATGGTATGTATGGTCAGTCTGGATGTAAGTAATGGAGGTATTAAAAAATAGTGAAAAATATCATAGATACATGTATGATATCTCCAAATATCTAATAAAATGTAATAAAGTTAGAATTGAATTCTCTGACTGTTATTATATTTTTAAATATCGAATTTAATATAAATAATGTGAAAATTTGAAAATTGTAAGGATGGATGTTTGTTTCATTTTCACGCAAGAATTACTTAACATACTTAGATGAAACTTTACAGGTTCATAGCTTATACACCAGAATAACACATAGATTACAATTGATGTACATTTTTTATAATTTTTCTATAATACAACAATAAATATAAGCAGGCGAAGCAGCGTTAAGTCACTTGTATCAAATATACTTTACTAGTTTCATGCTATTATCAGTTTGTTCATTCCTACATAAAGCAAAGTAGGCAGGGAATCTAGTGTTAAAACACTATTCCCCACTTACCACTCAATTTTTAAATCACTACTTAGAGTGGTAAAGATTAACATAATTCGTTTCTTACCAAAATAGGATGCCATTGGGATCCCATAACCATCGCGTTTTCACTCAGCTGATACTTCTCCATAACATTCCCAAATATTCTATACAATAATGCCATTAAAAAGCAAAATAATATCAAAACTCACATTACATGAAGGCCCACCACCAATCAACTGTTTCCTTGGAACCCTTGAAGCAGAAAACCCGCTAGGCATGGGTACATCGGTAGAGGCTGACAATATATTCATTAGTACTGCGAAAGCCTCGGATTCGCTCAGCAGGGACGACCTAGCTGGACCTGCTGCAAATTGCTGAGGAGACAGAGTTAGGAACCTGATCTTTTCTACTGCACTCCTAATTGATACTTTTTCTTTATGTTCTGGAATTAAAAGGAATAAGTCAATTAATCGAGGTCCGTCGTGGCGCAGAGGCACAAGAGTGCAACTGTAAGCACAATGGGTTGTAAGTTCGATTCTCACTCTAAATATGTCCTTCTGAAATAAGAATAAGTTTTTAAAATAAAAAAAAAGAAGTTTTTAAAAACATATTACCATTACATAACAGCCATGACCAAAGTATATAGAAAGAATTACCTTACCTGTCTTAGGTTTTTTATTGTGTTCCACTGGAGGCGCAATAGTGTCGGAATCGTTAGTGCGGCAAGTGTCCATCACGGCTTCAGGGCTACTCTCCGCACTACTCTCTACGTTTACTACCTAGGGTAATTGGGAAATTAAATTACTGTAATAAAACACATACTTTTTTATTTCTTGTAGGCAGCGGGGACCTGGGCTACCTAGTGTAATGATACTGGGTTCCCTACTTTCCGCCGAATTCTGGAGGCATTGCATGTTGAGTATCGGAACTTAATGCCGCGCTTTGCCTCATGAGCACCAGATTTTTTTTTTCTCAGCTTCACACTGTATCCCTCACACAGCAAGATAGGCAGAGGGAACCTCAGAGTCAAAACACCCCGTTCCCCACTTTCTGCCGAATTCTGGAGGGATTGCGTGTTGAGTGGCAGAAATTATGATATTAAATATTTCATTTCCTTGATTAGTAATAGACCCCAAAATCTCTCATGCTTATAATCTCCTCCTTTTATCTCTGAGCTATGACTGGCTTAAAATAAAATTATATATTATACTTTAATTTATACTTTAAAGGTGCATCAATATTTTTATAATAAATTGTGTAAAAAATCTATTTATAGAAAATTACAAAACATATCATCAATATGTCAATATGATTTTTTTATATTATACCTGTTCCTTTTCTTGTGAAGTAGAAGGCACAGGGCTTTTTTGTCTGGTTTCATTGAAAGGTGCCTCAGTTGGGGGACTTACACTCCTCTCTGATCTTTTTTCTAAAGCTTTTGCATATCTAATAATAAAAAACCATTTTAATACATATGACCTAATATTTTATCCAACAATGATCTAACATTTTATTGAATAATACATTTTCATCCCACATATAACAGGTTAGGCGAAGAGAACCTAGTCTTAAGATGGAGAATTTTTAAGACTAAAATTTTTTAACCTTATGAAACACTGTCCTGTTGAGTCCTGTTGAGACCAAAGAAATAAAAACAACACAATCTCCAGGTGGAATAAAATTCACAACTGTTGTGTTTACAGTGAGACCTTGTTATTTCTATGTACTATACTTTCTTTAATCTATAATTCTTTCTTTCAGCTTCACACTGTATCCCGCACACAACAGGGAAGGCAGAGGAAACCTAGTGTTAAGACACTCCGTTCCCCATTTTCTGCAGATTTCTGGAGGCATTGTGTGTTGAGTATAATAAATATATATAAAATACTTTAATAATAATATAATAAAAAAATCTGTTCATACCTAACAGCTGCTTCAAATAAATCTAATTCACTATCAACATTAAGATGATCTAAAGAGAATACAGTAATAACAGTGTTCAATTCTACTTCTTCAAAACTGCTATCATTTAATACCTCCTTAGTATTTGTGCTTATTATCTGCAAACATACAAACATAAAGATATTTAAAAACATACATGTGAAAGATGTTATGCTACCACATAAATATAACTAGATTAAAATAAATTTATTAATGAAGAAATTAATTATTTATTCCATATATTTATTGTATTAGGCTTCTAATCAAAAAGGCTTAATAATTTTAATACAAATAAAAATATTAATATTTTTATATCATGGCAATGACAAACACTTTCAAATTATTTTTTTTTAGATTTATTAAGGCCATTTTAGTGCCGGGATACAGTATCTGACTGTAGCAGTCAAATACTTTACTAATTACTAATTCTAACAGTCATTTTAGATCCATTATTTAGCTTTCAATATCTTCAATTAGGTTGGATAACAGAGAATCCTTCTATGTACTAATATTTTATAAGATAAATTGAGAAGCTAAAAAGTTGTTTGAAATATAAAATTTACCTGTATACATTTCTCCATAAGAACACTTTCCTCAAATAATCTAGCAAATTCATAAGCCCTACAAGCATTCTTAGGATAAAGATCGGACCAGAGGTACCTTGTGCATTCCTTTACTAAATGTGGCAGCATATATTTCTTTGCACCATAGCATAATTCACATGCTTTGTCAAAAGAGCTAATATTTATATTGCCTGTGTAGATATATCTAGAATTACAATAAATATTATTTTGTGAATTTATATCTCATGAACAGTTAGATATTAAGGCTGCAACTTACTCTAATAATGCTTTAAAGGCATCTATCTGAACATCGACTATTGGTATCGGCTCATTATGTTCTGCCATACCGCCATAAAACATAGCTTCAAATACTGGAGAAGCCATAGCAAGAATTAGTTTGTGACCAACTAAAACCACTTGGCTGGGCTCAGTGCCAACCAGGAAGGTACAGTCAGACCATTGCCCAGTTTGCAATAAATAGGCTCCTCGCTGTTTCAACTCCGTACATTCTAGCTGCCAATCAGTTGGTGCAGCACCCATAATTGTGTAATTCTCTAATTCTTCTAAGTTATATTAAAAGAAAACATTAAAATTGCAAACACGATAAGAGCTTCTAGACATTTGTATTTTTATTGACACTTGACAGTCGCCTACGGCAGTGTTACCATAAGTTCAAAAAAGGTGTACAAGAAATAAAACAACGACCTTTAAGCGAACATCAAGAAAATGTACATTATATCAGTTGTTGTAATATAAATTCAACTATGATTTAAATACATTTTTTGTAATATTATTTTTAACAATTGAGTAATGCCTTCGGAAAAAGCTTATTACAATTTTTGAACATATACTTTAATCTAAAGTTGTTATCAAAAACAGAACCGAAACAACAATATAAAATTGACATTTTCTATTTAAAACAATTTCTTTATGAGAACAGAATTGTTAGTCGATCTAAATATCGGACGTAGTTGAACTTTACTTTAATAATCACACATTTTTTTTATTACTTAACACACTGAATACGTACTTTGAATTATGTGTTTAATAACTAAACAATATTAAATAACCTCGTTCGTTTATAAACTAAATCGATATAAAACGTCAAAGCTGTCAACATTCGTATACGAATTGGAGATGTTAAAGTTATGTCAGAAAATGAAAAAATCGAATTAGATTTTCACTAAAATTAGTTTTATATAAAAAATGAATCACGAGGAAATAAAATCCGTGGTTCAAGATAAATTTTTGTCTAGTGAAAGGGTCACGGCGTTCCTCTGTGACGCCAAAGTACTCCACCCAGAATGGGTTAAAAAAGACAGACTCCTAGCGATTGTAGAATACGGAGACGAGAAAGCAGTGTTTTGTTTATTTACATCATGCTACCCACCGAAATCTTTTACCGACTTATCTGTAGAAATAGTGCTTCCTATTGATAATACTTTTAAATGTGAAATTGACAACAAGCCATCTGATCCTGAAGCAATTTTGTACCTGAATTTACAATCATGTATTAATAAATATAAGTTTGAGATTCAAATGACTCCACGCGTTGATAATTTTGTGGATGACTTATTTCGGGGGATAGAAGCTGTTAATAAGCTTCAAGTGCAACCAGAATTTCTTTGGCTACAGAAATACAATGGCAATAAAGTTGATGATATTGTCACTCAAAGTATGGTTTTGCCACGAGGTCTTATAAACACACCG
>JBAIZZ010000459.1:0-20820 GCA_037355905.1 Heliconius aoede | reverse complement strand
TGGAAAATATATCAGATATAAAATATATCACAGGAAAAATTTAACAACCTTAAATTAGAGATTCGATTTCGAGATATATATATATATATATATATATATATATATATATATATATATGATTTAAAAACTAAACAAAAATTAAGTATACACACCTCGCTCTTCAAACCAATGGGCGAGTGTGGATCGGGCACGATGATAGAGGGACGGCGCGGGGGCTGCGGCGGCGGCATCAGGGCTGCGCCCCACGAGCGCTCCTCACCTGAACACGGGGCACGTTACACAGGCTCTACCAGGATACGCCTAGCTGCGTGCCGGGTAAACCCATTTCAGTTCATATACCGTACCGTACGGCGCGTTGGCCGGCAGTCATTGTCAGTTTTCAGTCAGACTTTCTATATAGTCATTACAGTCAATATAGTGTTGTAGTAAGAATTAATAATTTAGTAGTAACGCTCACAAGACGACGAAAAGTCTGTATATCTGAAGAACAGTATAGTCAATAATGATAACAGTATTTATTAACTGCTTTTAATACTTTCAAATACATGATCTAATATTTTTTTCCATTCTCATGAAAATGTTGTACGGTGCTGTAAGTAAGTTGGTTATAACTGAAATGGATTTAGGAGTAAATTCAAATATGAAGACAAATAATCACGTTTGGCACAAAATGCAACTAGCAACGTGGGAAGAGTGTCACTGCGTATTGTGTCTTATGTTCAATTGCGTAGAGTTCAAAATGCAAGTGTATATTTGACGTGTGTATTAGATATAATAATTGTGTCTTTCATTATGTGTGTCCATATTCAAGTAGCGAAACATTTATAATGATTAAAGTGCAAAGAAGACAATGATATTTTACTTCGTCTTTATACTTTAATGTTAGCAAAGCTGAGGAGCTCTTAAAATTAACACAAGTACAAGCAAGTGATTTAATCTAAATCTCTTCTCTCTTGTTCAAAGCTGAAACTTCTTTTTGCTATGACTGATGAAATGGAAAGAGTGGGAAAAGTACACAAATATATATTAAAAATTAAAATAAAAAACAACAAAACTCTTCTTTCTGAAAAAAATTGAACAACTCTAGCTAACTTAATTTTATTGATATTGAAAAAACAAAATATGTCTAAAATTTCGTCGGTCTGTCAGTAAATGGTAAAGGGGAAACTAATGGTATTTAAGAAATCATAAAATAATGACCTACGTTTATTAAATTAATCTATCTACATGTAAGTGTTTATGTTTATAATTCAAACATTGTTGTCGTCAATTTGTAGGTGAGTAGTAAATATTTTTTGAAATATTTTTCTGCACACAAATAGAGCTCAAAATAGTTTAACTACCATTAAAAACAGTTCTAAAATTTATGTCAAAAAAAAAGATTTTAATTTGAATTTTTCGGTTCATCAAAATTTAAATAAAAAAAAAGTATATATATATATATATTAAATCGCAAAGATTACACCAATGAAAATTATAAATTGTATCTATAGCCAGTGTACAGGCAAAACCGTATACAATTGTACAATTATAAATTTAAAAAACATATGTTTATTTGTGTGAGATGTATGTTCATCTGTGTTTGCATGTGAGTGTCAGTACCATAGTTAGGGGCGGCGCGGCGGCGGGCGGCAGCTCGCTCGCTACCTAGACAGACCTAGCTTGAACAGACGAGAAACAAACAGGCAAATACGCATCAGTCATTTCTTCCCAAATTCACTTATCTCTAACTATATGTACTATACACTATATTATATGTCTAACAATGCGTGGAGCATGCGGGAAGCTGTAGTTAGTACAGGCTTTTTATCGATTGTTATTTTTGTTTGAATACACACAATATTTCTATGCTGCTGAACTGATAGTATAACGTAACGTATAAGTAGTGTATATACAAGGTTATATACAAAATTTGTTTTTTTTTTGTCATATACGCGTAATACGCGCATAAAATATGCCAAACGATTGCAATTAATTTATAATTACTTATTGTAATTAGTTAGCAAGCAGCCGTAATTGGTTTTTATTTTATTTTTAAAATAAACGGCAGATCAAGGACAAATTGTAACCAAATTATTCAATAACAATTTATATCATATTTTTTTCTTCTTTTTTATGACACACATTCTACAGTATTTCTACTGATATAAAGACTTATTAAATTCGTAAATGATAAATATTGTATATTTTCAAACACCATGTATATAAACAATTATTTTTTTTTACTAAAATATGTATATTGTGTAAATTTGTGTGTACTCAACTGGACCATTCACACTAAACCAGTTCAAGTAAGTTAATGTTTATTTAAATGTACATTTTACTTTACATAACATCAGTATTTAAGTGTAGATTTTATCTAAGATTGTTAGATTATTATTTAAAATCAGCTTCAAACTGTATCCTGCATAGAGCAGGGTAGGCAGAGAGAATCTCGTGTTAAGACACTCCTTTCCCCACTTTCTGCCGAATTCTGGAGTTTTGCGTGTTAAGTGGCAGAACTCAACGCCGCGCTTTGCCTCGACACCAGAGCGACAAATATTACACTTTCTCGAGTGGGAATCGAACTCACACGTTACAGTCACACCTCGTGCCGCTGCGCCGCGACGGCCTCTTGTCTATTTTTTTATTAAAAATGTTATGCAATAGTTATAAGAAAATAGGTAAAAAATATGTTTTTATAAAAATATATTTATAGAAACAAAACTTTAAGAAGAATGTTTGCTATAAATTATTCACTATTGAATGATTTAGCGTGAGAGGTGCAAATTTTCATAGCAAATATATTAAAAGCTCCATTTATTAAATATGACAAACGACAATAAACATATTACGAAATGTCAATTAAAATCAGTTCAGCAATTAAGATAAAATTATCTTAATGATGTTTTAATTTTAAGCAACGTTTCAATTTAACAAACTTACATAAAGCAATTTGGAACATTTAATAAATATGGTACATAAGCGTTTTGTTCTACATCATGTTAGTCATGCAACGTTCTGATATGTTTCATTTATAATAAGGCAATAAATTGATAAAATAAGGCAATTAATTGATCCATAGCATTTGTATATAATATAGATAATAAAATATTTTAACACATACAGGAAGGACATTTTGATTTGGCAATATAAAATTAACGGTTGAATTAAATTCCCAGTGAACTGTCAATGCGGATATGTTTAAAAATTTAATATGTTAAAAAAGAGACTTCCGCTAATACAGTCAATCAATCAACACTGTCGTCAAATATACAGCCATAAATGTACATCACTATATAAAACGGTGGCGTGTCACACGTCGTGCGTATGACACGTCACGTCTAGCTTGCCACGTCATGACAGTTGTGTCATACCTGAGTATTTGACAGCGTGGGGGTGCACAGTGCAGTGGGGGGGCGGTGCGTGGGCGCGGGGCAAGGGGGTATAGTAGAAGGCGTGGGGCTCGGACGCCTTGCCGCCCGCTCTCACGAACAACTGTACGCAGATCGGCTCCCCGATGTCGGTGCGGCGGTACGGTGGTACGCAGCATACTAGGTGCGTCTGTGGAACATTATATATTTAGTAAACTACAAAATATGGCACAAAGTGATCCTCTCTAAGACATGGTTGTGGATTGAAGTGCCAGTGCAAGTTGAATAAATTAATGAAATATCAATTTAAAAGATAGAGTTAAATGTTAATTGATCGTTTAACATTATTACAATAATTATTAAGCAAATAATTAAGAACAATTGTGGTGCAAGGTCACCATGTATGACTGAATCACAACTGGTTGTGGATTCGATCCCCACACGAAAAAAGAACATGTTTATTTAAAATTTATATTTCCATTTCTTAGCTCTGGTATCGAGATAAAGAGCAGCGTTGAATTCCGTCACTCAATACGTAATGGCTCCAGAATTCGGCGGAAAGTGGGGAACAGAGTGTAACACTAGGTATCCTCTGTCTACCCTGTTGCGTGCTTGAAGCTGGTTTATTATATTTGTTATCAAGCTAAGCCTACCTGTTGAAGAAACTCCTTATCAGGCACCACTTCCTCTTCCCAGGTTGAACCATCGTGTGAAGCTCTGAACACAACACGCGTCTCCTTCAAGAAGTTTTTTCCTAAAAGATAAAGCTCGAGGCCTCCATTTGCTGGACAGGAGACCAGGGATTTGCGACATACCTCCGGTACACCGGGGGGTTGTGCTGTAGAAGAGAATATGGGTTTAATTATATGTTTAATATATATTTCAGGTTCTTAGAATGCAAGTTGCTTCAATTTCAAAGTACTATTGATTATATTTAATTATAGTAAGATCTGATATAAAGACAAAATGTACTGTTTTTTGTGAACTAGCAAACAGTTTCTAACTAGGTGAATATGACGAACAAATTAGTGAGTAAATCATTTTTTCTTTTTACTCTTGTTATATCTCTGATAATATGTGAGTAACATTGCATGATAGATGCCAGATACCAATACTCGCAATCTATCTCACTGGGGTTTGTAAATGGTCTTTAAAAACTTGAGTGGGTGGATCTTTATTTTTTTTTTTTTTTTTTATGGGAGAGGACAAGGCAAACTAGCGTTCGGGTCACCTGATGGTAAGTGATCACCGCCGCCCACGACCCCATGCAACACCAGAGGAGCCACAGGTGCGTTGCCAGCCTTTAAGGTGGAGATGAAGGGCACCGGGGCCCGGCATTACCTAATGCGAAACGCAGTGGCAAGGGCCACTACTTCACGCCGGTTTTAAATGTCGGGGGTGGTATTAAATCCGGTCGAGTCTGCCCATGCGTGTTGCCATTACTGGCGACGTGACTCTACCACGCGTACTTTAGTCGCCTCTTACGACACCTACAGTACCAGGGTGATCCTATTCTAAGCCGGGACCATATAGTATAGGTATTATATAATCAACTCACTGCATATAATCTGAGTGGAGCACACTTGCAGTGTCTCGGTCTGACCAGCTGCATTCAGGATCTCAGTTCGAAACACCATTCTGCACCGCGTGGACTTCTTCTTGCCACGCGCCGCGTGGGCCCCTGCAGCGCTGCCTAGCGCTTCGCCGAAACGATGCTCAACGTCTACATTACGTTCCTATAACAATTTGATTGTTATTTTATTTCTGAGCCTAATAGTTTTTTCTTCTGTATATATTAGGACATCATTATGGTCTCAGATACAGGATTTATGACACTAAAATACACATAAAAATAATGCTATGACACCTGTTAATGCTTCGTGACATTATCTAACGAATACGCATAGCATTCTGCGTACATATATCCGTCTTAACATAAACAATTTATAATATATTTTGCATTACTAAATGGCAATGACAAAAAGGTTGAAATTATTTCCGATATAGGACACAAAGTGACAATTGCTAAAATTTGACCAACACAGGTACATATAAGCAGTCATGAAATAAACAACATAATTATAATAACAAAAGTAATTAGGGAAGTTAAAGCTGTCCATGCTATACACATTTCCTCGGCGAGTGAGATAGCGCGGCACGTTGACCGCAGATAGCCGCGCGGCACGCTGATAGCCACGTGCAGCTCCTGCTCTGTTCATATGCATTTGGGTCATTGTTTGATAAGCGTTATGTAATTATTAATTACTTATTTCTTATTAACACTCAACACCAAATGCAATGCCAGAATTGAACGGAGTGTCTTAACAATAGATGCCCTCCGCCTCCCTGCCGCTTGCCTACTACATGCGTTTCTTATAAAAATAGTGTTAAATCTAAGAAGTTTATATAGAATCCCATTTTAAGTGATAATATATTATATTTTTTATTTATCTGGATGTTAATACTTTTGTTTTAGTATTTCTATAAATGTTTAATATTTAGTAAAGAATATAAGGATAAACACTTAGAAATATAACTAGATTATTATTAGAACGTTATTTCTTTAGTATACAATAGAGATTTTTGTTTATTCTATGATAATGTTAATGTAAAAATATACTCGTACATTAACATTATCATACTTACTGGGAGAAGTAAATATTTACTTCCTTATATTCAATACTGCAATTGTTTTATGACACCAACATTAAAGAATTTTTTAAATTAAATTCTAAATTCAGCAGAAAGTGGGGAAAAGAAACGGATTCAGGTGAAACTTAACAGTGATTTAGGTAATATATTTAAAATATTTTATATAATTTTGCTATAATAATAAACAATGATATTTAAAAGTTTAAGTTAGTTTTTAAATAAAAATGTCATTATGGTACTGCAATTTAACAAGTTGTAAAGACGTACAAAATAAAAAAAAATGTTTTATTTGATTTTTTAAATTAAAATACCTAAACTGCGGTATCCCGTACGACCTTACCGCGAGATTACTACTATCAGTCGTTGTCTTGCTGCTTGCGAATTAGTGTCTGGTTGTCAGTTCGTTTACAATTAACTGGTGGAAGGCGGTTTCAAGGTTTACACAATGATAAATTAACCTAAAAGTCATCTTCATATTTTATAATTTGTATAAATATTAAAATATTAAGACTATATATTTAACTAATATCACAGATTGTTATATAGTTATATTATACTTAGGTATTTTTGCAACGCTCTCAACTTAAATTTTGAGTAAATTGATATAGAGTTGATGGGCTTTGAGATTATTATTAAAGCGGCATCTCAAAATTGCTCTCAACTGGCAGATCGATCTTGAGAGCGAATTATAAGTACAAGACAAGTCCATTTTACAGATATTGACGAAACTTAACGCCGCACTTTGCTTAACAAAGCCGGAAAAGGTTTGATTGCTTACGTGGGCATAAATGACATAAATTCCGACATAATTCATCTATGTCACAATGATATCATATAATGTTTACGTAAATATTCATTTTTATATAAATGTTAGAAATGTCAAGAGGTTACTCGAACATCTCTATTTATAAACTGCCCATCTGTAAGATTGTTGAACTTTCAAATTACTTTCTGTTTACTTTTTGTTGAGTAATAACTAATTATTTGTACATTGGTTACAGTTGGGCTCCTTAGAAGTTTTATTAAAATTCTAAATAATCAGTCACTCTTTCCGCCGAATACAGGAGGAATTGCGAGAAGAGTAACGCAGGAATTCAACGCCGCCCATGTGCCAAGACTGGACTCAAAATAATAATTTTATGATATATGGGTAATATCCCAACTAACCTTGAGTATTCCAACACAATCACAGGTGACCTCCCACTTCTTGGTCGGCTCCAGGTCTATCTCTATCACCACGGTGCCGTCCTCCTTTCTCTCCTTGCACGGCGTGGAGTTCTTGCCGGAGACGCGGCACGCCTGGTAGAACATGTGTGGCGCTACCCGCCCTGTATCCGTGCCTATGAATACCTGAATTTATTTAAAACAATAACAATTATTTATATATTGATTTAATTTATTAATTGTATATTTTATTAAAATCTTATAAATTTAAGCCAACGTGGAGAAGTCAATCGAAAAAAAATATTTAATGTATGTATCATAGATGTGCTATATATGTAGCTTTCTGTTCAGAAATAGGTAGTGTTGCAATCAAACGAGTTTGACGAGACAAAACGATGAAATGAAAATATTACTAATTCGTTCCCCCGAATGGGAATCAAACCCAGTCATCGCGTTTGCAGTCACAAGCTGTGGCTTTCCGCCACTAGTTTAAAATATATTTATTTGGTATGTTTTTCAAACGCTGATTCTCAAAACAATGATTAAAGGACTTGGCTGTTTATTAATAAAATATTTTATCTATATTAATAATTACCTGTAACACAGCTGGTTTGTCATAACCAACTAATTTAACGACGGGGAACCCGTTGCCCGAGTTGTCTTTAACTGCTCCTCGGCTGCCTTCAGTCTGGTACCTGTAACATTCATTATAATATTTGCTATAGTTAACGGTGGACTTGAATTTTTTTACCTTCACGTTTTAACCTGCATAAAGCAGCGTTGGTAAAGGTCACCTACTGTTAAGACACTCATTTTTTCATTAAAACACTTATTATTCAATTATGATAGGTATTTTATCAACCTTCAAAATTAATTTTTAATGATTTCTGACATCAGATATAATTTTATTTTACATGCAATCATTAACCTTGCTATTTCTCCTTTGTACACAATTTATCACTAGGGTTTTCCCTATTAATATCTGTGTAATAGTAATAAAAGTGAAAAAGAACCATAAAGATAAATTATCATTTTAATTACCTCGCTCTGTGTTGCGTTTCGGGCTGACATAATATCTGTAATTCCACGGTACCATCTCGCGACTTGCATGTCAGCGGTGCGGACAGCCCCGGTGGGCCCGAGTGCGTGGCGGCCAGCGCTCTCCGCCTGGCCAACGCTTGGGCCAGCTTACCGCCATACTTCCCGCCCAGCTTGCCTGCCAATTTACCTCCCAACTTGCCTCCACTGGCGTATTTGTTCGCCAATTTGCCACTACTCCCAAGTTTGCCACACGATCTGTACGCGGGGTCTTGGAAACGTTTCCCCGTTTCTGACATGCTTGGACTAGATATGCTGCATCCTGCTCTTATCCTGTAATTAGATATTATTTTTAATTATATAACTAAATTTTAAATAAACTGTTATCAAAAGAAACAATCATTGGGCGTTGAAATAAAACAAATAATGTGCAATCAAAAAGTCTGTACTAATTTAAGAATGGGGTGAAGGTCTATAAAGATAAAATATTTCTATAGCACTCGTGTCGCACTGATAATTAATATTACGAAACCTCACGTAATTCCAACGACGTCGACGTCTCTAATGAATGGAACGTGCCAATTTTACAGGAAACCTGTATTTTGAGGTGAAGACATTTAGAAAACATTTGTAAAATCCATATATCTGATATGGAATAGAATAAGAAATTATAACTAGCTAATGGTTTAAACTTGTATTTTATTCTTAGTAAGAAATAAAAATGAAGCAGACCTAACTTTTTTTTCTTGAAGATTTTCTTGTTTCTATGTTTATTTGTATTAGTTTTTTTTTTTTGAAAAGGTCAGATATAACCGTTTTACATAGTCATAATATTATAGCCATATATGAGAGAACTGGAACTGGTTCAAATTCATAAATGTTCTAATTTTTTTACAAAGATTTTCATCAGGGTCGGTAGCCTAATTGTCTTTTGTTATGAAAGCGCGCAGTAGACATTACTATCACAACGTATCAGCTGCTCCACATAAATAGCTGTTTATTTGACGAAAGTAATCCTGAGCCCGCGATAGTGTTCTTGGAATTTAGTGATACAAATATATACGAGCACGCGTTGGGCCAAACAAACAGTCACCCAGAGGAAAACAGTCCTATAATGCGTAAATTAATGATTAAGTAAACACTAACAAGAAACTGACACCGTCGTGGCTCAGTGGGAATGTGATGGACTATTGTGGATTCAAATCTCAGTAGGAGATTTTTTTAAATATATTATGAGGCCGTCGATTTGACTGTCAGCGCGACGGTTGTGGGTTCGATTTCTACTCGAGGAATGAAATATTTTCATCTTTCGCTTTGGCAATAAGACACAGCCTCGAAACTCGGTACCTAGAGTAGGGAACACACTCATTATTTGATAAAATATTTTGAAGAATGATGATTTGAACATTTCTGGTCCCCGCTCCTTTAAATTTTAGAATATCTTTTTTATATTTCTTCTATTTAAATTTTGATTTTGCAAAAAAACTTATTAATATTACTTTCTATTGAAACAACAATAACTGGTTATATTAATATATTATATATTTTTTGTAACGTTTTGATTTGCATTTGATTTATCCCAACGGTGACTCCAAATACAAATTAAATTACGATAAAAAATTGTAAAAATCTCAAAAATATTGCCGTAATTTTGAAAATTTTGTTAAATTTAACCAAATTATATGGCAATAATTTTTCACTCAGCAAAGTCAGGAAACTCTACTAGTCAATAAATACTATATTTTCTATCAAAATAGATACAACAAAAGGTACCTAAGTCGCGGGCGGGAGCCACCAAGACGCGTCATAAGCTATCGATTAGTTCCTCACGTGGCGAATTACCTTGAACGTGGTACAAAATATACATATTAATTTTTCATGGTTACTGTAAATAAACAATGAATATATAAATGTTAATATATAACAGTCTTCAGTTCTTATCTATTTATAATTATATATATATATATATATATTATTAAAAGTTATACAGTCAGATGACAGATAAGAAATAATTTTGGATTCTGTCATTTTATAGACGGTCCGAATAAATATTTAATTTTGTTGATTAAATTATATATATAGATAGAAATTTATGGCTTCTTCAATGAGAAACCGAAGCTTTTAATGTATTATATATAACGTAAAAGGAAATCTATGAAGTTACATAATAATTATTAATTCCTGTTCGAATATTGTGAAATTATTAAATTACTGGTTTTAACCTATCCTTTTAGCCTTAGCCTATATGTTTAGCCGTATACAATAAAAAGGTTATTTAACATAAAAACAATTTCTCAATTCGAATCAGTAGAGTTTCTGAGATAAGTTCGTTCAAAAAAATAAACAGTTTTATGATATTAGTATATACGATATCAAACAATTTCACATTGTTAAAATAAGTTCAAATCGATACTAATCAAAGGCAATTGTAGTGGTATTTTGATAGCTTTTTCTCTGGTTATCTCGTAAAATATAGATGATATACAAAAATGTGCTGTTAGAAAAGATTCTGAATTATCTTCAAATATGGAGTTAGAGCAGTACAGCATGAGAAAATTAATGTGCGCAGCGTTAATATCGAAATAAGATAACGCGGTCTACTCGAGTAAATATTATATATAAACGATATTTAAACAACGGCCCATAAACGCTGCGCCCATTAAATTACGATAAAAAATTGTCAATATTTCAAAAATGTTTCCATAATTATGAAAATTTAGTCAAATAATATATAAAATTGTCCATTAAATGTATGAATCCAAAGTAACGTACGCGGGAATGGGCAGCGCGGGCGCAGCGTCGGGCGCGGCGTGCGTGTGCGCGGGCGCGGCGGGCAGCACAAACGCGTAAGCGTCGTTCGCGTCGTCGCACTCTACCTTTACCCCGCCGTCGCACTCGCGCCGCCGCTTCGTCTCGGGCTGTTCCCATTCCTCTGTCACCTCGGATAATCTGTGCGATATTGTTTAGTTTTATATGTAAATGGAGTTGTTCTGTAACATATTATTAGTATGCAATAACTGAGAAATGTATGGCTGTACGCGCGATGGTTGTTTGTAGGTTCAATTTCTGGCAACCACAAACAGTATGGGCGAGTAGAGAAAGGCGGAGAAGCTTGACACTATTTAATTTCTACCTACTATGTAAAATATTTGATATGCGTGACAAAAAATTTGAAAAAATTGTTTCCAAGTGATTTTCATGTTGGCGTGTTAATATTTTCTTTAAAACGTTCGTGTGCCATGCATGTATGCATTCCGTTGTTATCGTATAATATGAACGATGAATAGAAAATATACCACATTTTAGTCACTAGATATTTGGTCAACTGCTATGGGATTTCATCTGCTTCTTCAAAGAATATACAAATTGACGTCATGCACGTATATATATAATATTTTACTTTTCCTTATAGTTCTGCATATCCAAATATTTTTGTATATAATTAAGAGATCAAGTAAATGACGCAATTGGAACAAAGTGATAATTTTCTATAATCGGAACTCCTTTATCGTCATCTCTTAGCACCGACTGTATTTTTGGCAAACGATCTTATACCTTTATATTATTTCATTCAGTTTTCTTGGTTATTTTAATAAATTTTATAGTGCATAACAGTTTAAATATGCCACTTTCTATCGATTTAAGAAAAACAAGCCTCAAAATCTCAAATATAATCTTTAAATAATGTTCAAAATAAACATGATTAGTCAATCATCTATAAAATTGTTAAATTCGGCCATAGTCACAAACAAAGTTAGTATCTTTCATTATTAAACTTTAATATGTATTATGTTAACATTATAACTATTATCTTAGTAAATAATTATGACATATAAAGTAAGATCCTTGATTTTGCCTTTAAGAGCCTGAATAGAGATAGCATAAGAGATGAATCACGGACGTTGCGTGCCAAAAATACAAATTAGCACGTGCGGTACCCACGCGCGCGCCATGTGGCGTGCGTGGTTTATGTGAGACTCGTCCTCGATCATTTGAAGCAAGTTGCATAGCGGCGGAGTTTAACGCGGAAAATACATAATTTCTTTTCTATATATATATACTTTTTTCGTTTACATACCGTCGTCTACTGTAACTAAATATAACAAAATTGTAGCTGTAGTAATCTTACGTATTTATTAGAGATACATGTTCGAATGTTCTATAATTTTTTCTATATTATATGGCACACAATGGGACGCCATGTTTTCTTGTTTAATTCTACAAAAAATTTCTTTACATATTTCCTCAATACAAACCTTACCGAAAAATGAGATTTGAACTCATAAAAAATATGAAAAGTATAATTCCTGAAATTAACTTTCTGTATGCCTGACTTTAATTTTCTAATAACAATATTGATAAATGTATAAATTATATTGTTATTATTTACTGTTACTTTATAATTATTAAAATAGTGCATAGCTTTTTCCTTTTCTTTTCAGTTTCACGCTGTATCCCGCATATAGAAGGATAGGCAGAGGGTTCCCAAGTGTTAAGACGAATGAATTAGTATATAGCTGATTTTTTTAATAGGTAAACCAACAGTATATATTTTTAAAGTTTAAATTCTTTTATTTTACTACTAGTACTCACGGTATGTTACATACCGTCACATATTGTAAATGAACAATCGTCACGCCTCCAATAGCCATTGTTAAAAGGTTTTCATTTTTAAAATATCTTTACCAATTAGCTACATTCATATCACTAAACCATGAAAAGAAAAAACCTTCATACAATATGAATTTTTTGACTAATTTCCTTAAATCCTTAAAGAAAAAATGTTTTATTAGCACCAGCTCGCTTTGTACTGATAATTCGGAATATTGTATAAAGAACAACAATTTGTGCCAGAAATAAATTGCCATAGATAAAAAATGACAAAAAAAATAGGCAACTATCAAACTAACCTGTGAGGTATATGCAAATTGATTATCTCCTTGAAGGTATTACCGGCATTAGTTTGTTTATCTATATTAGTAAACTCTACTACACTAGTAAACTCTACTAGTAGTAGATATGTAGTAGTAAATCAAGATTGCACTATGTCATCTTAACCGAATAATAAATGTCAACTTCCGCACTCGTGACTGCTTCTAAAAATTTTACAGCTAAATATTCGAGGAATTTCCTTAAAACATGACATAATATTACTGTTTTACCTCTTATATTATATTTTATACTAGTATTTACTGTAATGTTAACAAACACAAGGATACTACGATAAATTATCAAATATTGTTAATTTGTTATTTCATGTTATGAGGTAATATTTATTGAGAATTATATATTAAGTGTTTATGCGTTATTATATGTTATCTATGTTCAAAGTCTATTTGTTTATTAATATAATTAGTGGCACAGAGAATAATAAATAGTATTAAGTGGCACAAAAAGCGTTACATGAACAAATTAAATAAAATATAATGCAAGCATAGCGTACTACTGTAACAAAATTTATAATTTTCATATTAAATAACAAACAAACGACACAGAAAACATCAGCAAAAAAAACATAAAATCCTTTATCTTTCAGCCTAAATCCAACAAAACTGAACAGCTTCTCAGACTGAATAAGCCAAAGTAAGGAGCAATAGCCTCACCTGTTCACCGGGTCTGGTCCGAGGCCGCTGTCGTTACTATTGTCACAGGGTTCCGGAGGCCGGAGCGCGTGCGAGTGGGTGTAGTGACCGAGTTTCCCGAACTTCCCGAGATGGGCGTACTTCCCGGCGTGGACTGCGTGAACACTTTTACCGGGACCGAGGACGTTTTTACCGGGATGGACTAGCTTCCCGCCGTGCAGCATTTTGCCCGGATGCGGCCTCTTATGCGGCGCCCGCATCACCTTTCTGTGGACCCGCGCGCTCATTGTCGCTGTCGTGGACATTGTCATTTTCATGCCTGTCGACAAACAGGGTCTGTTAGACCGACGTGCTTTGCAATAACATGCGTTTTTTTTTGTATTTTTTTTTAATTATTATATAATTAAAAACTAATTATTAATATTTAATAATTTGTATGTATCGATTGCGATTAGTGAGTACTTAAATAAATAATTTGAATAAAGTAGTTTCTGGGCTGGTAACTGATAAAATTGGGTATTTCGAAGTAACTCTCTATAATGCTAAATAGAAAAGTTAGTTCCATATCCATTATCAATTATTATTATTTTATTAATTTACTTGGATTAAAAATATTAGTGGGTTTTTGTTGAGACATTTTTTGGACATAAAGAAGTTTAACGTAAAAAATTTAAATTCAAATGATTTAATAAACTTTATTCTTCGATTGTTTATTTGTCGGTATTTCAGACGCCAGCAGAACCTTGAACTGCATTGCATCACGCATGATAATTCACCGGGACCACTGACTAGACTTTAAAGATAGCGATCGAAGCCAATAAAAATAAATCATTGCACACGGTAGTGAATACGTAATTTTTAATAGCTTCACGCTGTATCCCGCATGTATCAGGGTAAGTAGAGGAAGCCTCCATTTGCTGCCGATTTCTAGAAGCCTTGTGTTTTGGGCGGCAGAACTTGCTCGAGGCAAAGCCTTGCTTTCACTGATTGGGTTCCAGAGCGAAGAAATGAAAATATTAAATATTTCATTTCCACGAGTGGGAACCGAATCCACACTATTTAGACAAATTAAAGTTACTAGTCAGGTACTGTGCATGCCAAAGTATTATTAACATATACATATAATATGTTTTTGACGTAAATCACTTAATAAATTTAAAAACATCAATCTAAATTGAATTTCTACATATTTGCGTTCGAATTGAAAAGGAACTTGGTACCGTCGTCACGTCGATATGTTTTAAACGGGTACAACTGTATATACAAATATATACTTAAATTGAATATTAATAAATTGAAAGCCGTGAAGGAAATTGAATCTGTCGTTGCGCAGGCGATACCGTTTGGACTGCAAATGGGACGGTTGTGATCTGGTAACAAGACAAAGCGCGGCGTTAAGTTTCGCCACTTAACACGCAATGTCTTTAAAAAAAAATAAAGTTGAGTTCGTTCAAAAGGAAAGTTCACAACCACTAAGCCTCGATAGCGTCATTATTCAGAGCACTTTCAAGAGGCTTATATTTCAAAAGTATCGTAAATTGTGGTTCTCCCAAACAGACAGTTAATCGATATTAATTACATATATTACAAACTTACTACAGTTTTAAATATTTTTGTAGATTATATTTGGAATTTTTATTCACGTTGTGGTTAGCGCGATTAACTATAATTTTAGGTGTAAGATAATGTGAAGGTTACATATGCTTAAAAATAGAGTCACTCTTACTTCCCTTTAAAAACAACACGAAGAATGTGACATATAAACAAAAAGACAAATATAATTATTGTCTCACTATTTTTATTCTTAATCGGTTAAACACGAAGTGAAACAGTCTTTTTATAGAAAAGCTTCAAAGATTTATATATATATATATATATATATATATTTATTATTTATATTATTATTATATAACTATTGTATCCATTTAATTCTATTTTAAAATGTATAAGCTGTCAGTATTCCAGCCAAAACATTACACGTTAATAATTACTTACATAGGACTAAGCTATATTATATATATATGTATACATACATATATATATATATATATATATATATATATATATATATGATCCTAAAAAAACGTGACATGACTTTCCAATAAATCTGCGAAAAACATAAACACTCGACATAAAATTTTACGCTTCTGAACCAAAAGCAAAATGACATAGTTGAAAGAAATCTGATCTCATCGCTGTTATCAGTATGAATCTCCAGCAGGTCATTATTTGACCCTCATGAGGGAGGATGTCATGTCGTAAAATTCGACCTTGTTCGTATAATCGTTGGTGTGATATAACTTTGTGGTTTAAGTATATGGTGTGTTTTATTATTTTCATGGTAGCTGCATGGTGTGTGTGTTATTATGTGAATTCATTTCATTATTATATTTTTGCGGCGTTGAGTTCCGCCACTCAATACGCAATGCTTCTAGAATTCGGCAGAAAGTGGGCAACGAAAGTGATTTAATGGAAACGGAGTGTTTTATCACTAGGCACTCAGTTTCCTTTGTCTAACCTGCTGCGTGCGAGATACAGCTTAAGGAAAAAAAGAATCTTAAAAATATATTTTATTCGACGAAATTCTAAATATATATAATTGACGATTTTTCGACATATGGTAGAGAAGACGGATTGTATTTATTGTTAAGACACACGATATATATGCTACCAGTGGAGTGGGAGACTCCAGTATGTCCCCTTTCCACTAAAACCCCCACTGCACCACTATCTACTTCAAAAATATTTACTAATATTATTATTACTATTACATAAAATTTTAAACTTTAAAAATAGATAGATACATAGAAAATCGTACAAAAGAGAGTTTTGTTTGTAAATAATATTGATGTCCACTTTCGCCGACGTCTATCGTGATAAGTGTCGCGACAGTGTATTGAACTCTAGACTACTACACATACAAACATATATATAGTATTTTATGGACGACGGACACGCCTTGTCGTTAATTTCTTTACTTTACACTAGTCGTCGCCTTCAACTTTGTTTGCGTGGACTTTAATACGTAAAATCCCGTTTCTCCTCGTCCTGGTGGACAAAGTCCCAACTATTAACTGCGGCGAAGCCCAAAAAGAGGACTATGAATGAAAAATTGATTTTAGTTCCTTTGCTCCCTTCTAACTACTAAAACAGTGAACAGATTTTGATAAATGATATGTTATTTTTCCATCGATGACGCGAATGTCACTGGATATAATAATTTAATTTATGCATTAAGGTTTTTTGTTTCATTTATAATTCATTTGTTAGTATATTTCGTATATTTTCATTATATAAACAGTTATTACGTACGTATAAAACAAATAATAAGAAAATGAGGACTAAGGAGCCACACAGTAGCCGCTATTGATACGTCAAACGGGAAACACTTAATCAATAATACTTTAATTTGATATAGGACAAACTCTGTTGTCAAAGGCGGATTGCTGAACCCTGGTTTTGGTCGTAAATCCAAATTAGTTTTCGTTATATAATTAAAATATTACAATATTAAATATATCAACATCTCTAGTGGGAATCGAACTTACAACCTGTTGCGTTTGAAGTCGCACGCATGCGCCTTATAAATAAAACGGGATAAGGTGTAAAGCTGAAAAGATGGGTCCTTACTTTTTTTTTGCTTCACGCTGTATCCCGCAAACAGCAGGGTAGGCAGAGAGAACCGCGGTGTTCCCCATTTTCTGCCGAATTCTGGAGGCATTGCGTGTTGAGTGGCAGAACTCAACGCCGCGATTTGCCTCGCCACCAGAGCAAAGAAAATGGATATATAAACGTCAATAAACATTTCACTTCCTCGAGTGGGAATCGAACCCACAACTATTATTAGTTACTATTGAATTAGCACTCACACATTTCCTTATCGCACCACTAACTAATGCATTATTTAAGTGTCACAAGCAAGTGCGAAATGACCTACGGCTAATTATTTTTTGTCGATTCAACTTTTGAATTACACTAGTTCGTAAAAGAATAATACAGGGTCACTTTTTGTTTTATAGCCACCGTGTTAAATATATTAACATTTAATATATTTTTTTATAATAAATTTAAGAGTTAGATTTAGACTCAACACCGCGATTTACCTCGTAGTCGTCGCAGTCGTTACCAGAGCGAGGAAATGAATATCCACAACCGTCGCGTTTACAGTTACAAGAACCCCAGGCGACCTCTTATATATTACAAATTAATTCCTAACAAACAGAATATTGAAGTGGATTTACAAAATTGAGAATATTACGTAACATAGAGAATGGGTCACAAAATGAATAGCATTTCGGTAGTCAAACCCCCACCTCCCCCCTCCACTTCCCCCTCCCCCGCGCCGTGTCCGTGGCACTGCACGTGACTATTATACTTTGAAATTGACCAGATACTCTTGCATTTTGTATATTAAATATGTTTCACTTAATTATTTAAATGGAGGCAGACTGTTGTTTCTGGTGTGTTACATAAGAGATGGATTTTAAACTACTTTTATGTATTAACAAGAGGTCAGCCGAGGCGTAGGGGCACTGTGTGACAGTAAATGCGACAGGTTAATATCTCATTTCCTCGTGTGGGTGCTTCCAGACTTCGATGAAAAGTTGGAAACGGAAGTGTCTTAACACTAGGTTACCAGTTTCCCTGGGCCCTTCCTGCTACGGGCGAGATACAGCATGAAGCTCAACAAAAAAAAAACTAACAATACTATATAAACTAAATACCTTATGTGAATAAGCGAGGCCAGGTGAATGTGCAATATACCTGTATTGTACACCGATACCGAAATCTATTCGAAATTCCACACAACACATTTTAACACTTGTCAGTGCCATTGAAATGCTTAGACAAAACCGATAAATTCTATTTTTCATTAAGTTTGCGGCAGCGGAATTAAACGCCGCGTTATGCGCCAGCTCAGGGCGAAGGATATTTTGAATCCACTACTGGAATTTCTATTTCATAATAGTAATAATTTTTATTTATGCACTACAATAAAAATATATTTAAAAAAAAACAGTAAAATACTGTACGTTCTCGGTGACATGATCGGTACAGTGAGAATTGATGTTAATATTCAAGACACACTTCAGCTTCGTAGCATTTGTTTTATAGAGTCGCGACTGCCCGCCCTGACATGAGGAAGACATAGCTTTATGAAATCAATAAACAAACGGACATTTTATCTTCCTATATATATCTAATATCTTTATATACTTAATATAAAATGTTCTATGCAAATTAATATTTATATAAAATTTAATTCAAAGCGGAAATTATGTTTAAATATTTTTCACATATGTAAACTATAATGTAAATAAAGTTTTTGAACAAAGATTGTAGCAACTTCTGACTCTACTCTCTTGTTTCACGCGAATGCTGATTACACAGACACATAAATTATAGCATTATCCTGCAGCAAGGTAGGCAGAGAATCTGGGCATCTGTAGTTCAGACACTCCATGCTAATTGAGACACTGCCGTTAACGTGACATGACGTGTTGAGTAGCGGGATTCAAAGTCGAGCATTTGTGTCATAGTGAAGAAAACGAAAACGTAAATAAATAATCTATTCCCTCGAGTGGGTATCGAACCAATAATCGTAGCGTTACAGTCATACTCTTGTGTGCCCGCGCTACGACGCCTAGAAATATTAAATTATTCATTTTCTAGAGTGAAAATGAACCCATATATACCTCGCTTGTGCCCCTGCGCCACGACTAGAATATGTAAATACAAAGTAATTTTTGTTAAACTAAATATACTTATAGGATTGTTTTAGATTTTTCCGCACTCGTTTCGATCGAGCTGCAGTGGTGCCGCCCACGCTGTGGTACTGGGCGTGCAAACCTCTTACCGTCGCCATTTAAACCTGCGTGGTTTGATGACCTACGGTTGTAAGCGTGGTGGGTTAATGCACCTTTCATATTATACTTATTAATAGTCTCTTCTCAAACGCATTATATAGTTTGAAGGAGCGCGGCTGTAGATCATTAAAATTTTGAAATTTTTCATAAATAAGCTTTCAATATTCCTCATATACCACGATCCGTTCGAAACATTCACGCCCAATATTCGAGACATTGTATATTGAGCGGCGCTATGACTCCTGACCAGATTAAGGAAATTAGATTATTGTAAGTTGCATGTGAACGAACGTTTGTGGGTTTGATTCCAACGCGTGAGAACCCACAAACGTCGACCACGTCCTCCTCGTACTGCAACGATTATGAAATATCCAAATGTAAACAAAAACCTAAACCTATAATGATATTAAAAACAAAATAATTATTAAAACCGTTATCCCTTTACGTATTATTACACATTGTTTGATAAGAAAACAATGATAAATGGATAACAAAATAAATATAAACAATTGGCATAATCCGTCCGTAGAGTCAACATATGTAAGTAAGGAGTAAGTGGGTCAGGGAGACGCTGATTACCAGCGAGCCAGGCGGCCAGCATACGGGCTGGTACACCTAAATATTTATATCATTCAAATCGAGGTGGACTTGATATTATGAATATGGGATGCATTTGTCAGTTACGACATCAATTTTCTTATTTGTCATACATATATGTATACAAGTTTAATAGTTAATTTAGATATAGAAATTATAGCCGTTACCTACACCGGAACCAAAAATTAAAGAATATACGGATCGTCTTCCAAGTCTTCCTTCCCCTACCTATTCTAAAGTTAAAATAAAATAATGTTTAGAAATATTTTACTGATCTAGTATGTTCTATAATTCATTTCATAAATAAAACATTTTATTTTAATATTAACTATAATTTAGATACGAACATTCTGGAAAGAAAATAAAACTTATTTATATTTTGAAATGATACCTCTTTTATTCAACTTGCTGTTAGTAAAAAATATTGCGCTTGTTCACAAACAAATATATTCATTAAGAATTTGTATAATTTATTGTGAAAAAAAAACATATAACCTGAATTTTCTCAACATTTGCTCATATTTTGACGCCATTTTGGCGTAGATCTTGCGGCGTTGAGTTCTGTAG
>JBAIZZ010000458.1:33507-48679 GCA_037355905.1 Heliconius aoede | reverse complement strand
TTGGCCTTGCTGTCCAGATGATCGCGATACTGGCAGTCATTCGAGGCGTTAAGGCCCAATATGCTGAAGGTATTATAGGTAAAGATTCCACTTCGTCATAAATTTCATGACATTTTCTACGGGATGTATATAATATATTATGTTTTAATTACGCGTTGAATTTCATGCAAAAATAAGCAAGAGCGATACATAAAAGCTCACATCTTTTGACTGCGTTGTATCAGAAGCTTAATCTTTGTGCTTCAAAGAACTGTAAACCTGAATTTCTGATATTAATTTTAGATTACAAAAAAGTGATCCTATAAGGATTTTGTTTTTTCATTTCATCCTGTTACTTTTTTAAGCTTCACACTGTATCTCGCATATTAGTGGTAAGACACTCCGTGCCCATTCGGACACTTCTCTTGGTCTCTTTCTCCTATATTCTTTAGGCATATATTAAATATTTCATTTCCACTATTAGGAAGAGAATTCACAACCTATCGTGCTTATAGTCGCACACTTGTCTTCGTCTGGCCTCTATATTCTATAAATCCTATTATTTTGCACAAACGAGTATATCTCAATTTTTTAAAATGAAATACAGATACAATTTTGGTAAGCCGATGAAATTCCAATCCTTCCTAGAACCAATATATGTCTAGGACGATCCGATATTGAAATTGAAATACATCACAATATCAACAGATAGATGATTGGAAATCATAACTTGGATTCCATTTCTACAAAGTTTGCAAATTTAATAGTACGTTGATTTTGAATTTAATTTAAAGATAATTTATTCTTTAAGAATTTCTGAATAGATAATTTTATTGGCGCAAATATTGTTTTTTAGTTAATTATTATTTCTTTTTAGTTAATTTCTTTTACCTAGCTTAGTTTATTTCGCGTATAACAGGTTTACCATTTTTCACTCAATTTTTGTCACATTGTGTGTTGAGTGGCCGAACATAACTTTTGTTACTTTTTTGACAGTATTTAAATGAACCAGTTTTAACACCACTGCCACGCCCATGTCTGACGATTGTGAGTCTTACTATCTTACTAAGGAAAATATTTGTATTCAGTAATTAATTCTTATCCTTCACTAGTTGGAGAGGCACGATATATATTATAAGAAGACACGAGTTATTATTTTTTCTCAAAAAGAAAAAACTATTCTTTACTTAATGTCGCATAGAAATGTGAAAAAAAGCCAATACTGAAATATAACTTTAAAGTTATTTCAAGTAAAACGTTGAATAAACCGAGCTAAAGTAAATGAGATTCTTTTGAAACTTCGATTTAAACTTGGTCTGAATATCCGGTATAAAACCTCTGTTTAAATCAAACGAGATCGCTCTAAGTTTTGAAATGTTCAATCATAAAATAATAGACGGTTATTTGCAGTTTTAAGAATAAGAGAATTTTACTTTACGATTTAACATAGTAAGTAAGCAAGTGATTCCACTTAATTCTCGGTCCATTAAAATTTCAGTCACGGAATTAAATGTTATACGATGAATGAAATATATATATAAGTGAAAATACAATACGATTTAGAAAGTATTTTTTTTTAAATCATCAAGAAAAAATCTTGCCCCCCAGTGGCAATCAAACCCACAACCTACGCGTTTATAAGCTGACGCTGCCACTCTATAACACGACAGCGTCATTTCTCACCTACATATAAAATTTACAAACTAAACTATATAAATACGTCTAGCAAAGAAGGAAAGCGTAGATATTGATCTAGAACTTCAAATATCCTTTGAAGTCAAGTAGTCCAGTTATAAATGGTGCATTGAAAACTTCAACTCACCTAATTTACTGTGCCATCAGATAAAAACCTGTAACGGCGTGAATGGTTTCATACAATATTTAGATCATCTGGATAAGTCATTATAATATAACCTGTTTTACTCGGCTTAGATAAACAATGAAAAAATATATATTTTAACATATATTACATTCATGAAAAACAGCAAAAATATTAATTCTGTTGAATTTTAAAATAATTAAACTTTCTTAAAACGGTTTTGTTCATTTTTAGTTGTTTTTTATAGTTAAAGCTCACTCACAATATAAATATTTTTTTGATAAGGATAATTATTATATTAAATCCAGCCAGCAGTCAACTCACAGGAATTTATAAAATATTCATTTATTTGTTAAAACAATATTGTTTTCATATGAAAATAAGATGAAAGTAGCTAATAGCAACTTTTAACTAAGCTTTGGCTGTCGAGTTTGCGTCATCGTTGTACTGCAAAAGTACTCGTAATCATACAAAGAGTAAATTATAATATATTCTCACTGAACAAACAAAATATCAGCTAGTGTTACTGTCGGAGAACGGTTCTACAATAATATAGAATTGTATACATAACCTAACCAAACATAAATATTATTTATTATCTTAAAAGATACATCATATTAAAATTACACATTATATTATATTATATAATTATATTTTAACTTCAACTTATATTTCAACTTCAAAAAGCTAAATGTATCATTTTTTTCGGGACAACTATTCGCAAGGTTCGTTGGTCTTCTTGTCCCAAATGAGCGAAAAAAAATGATATCCACTCATATATTACGGTAATGTGGAGGATCAATACGTTTTTCTTTTCTGTATGTAATATATATATATATATATATATACCTAAGAAGTAAAAAGATAAATAAATATATTTTTTGCTTCTCGCTATGTATGCCCAATTACCGAGACATTGCGTATTAAGTGGCAGTATTCAACGACGCATCTCCTCGTTACCGGAGCAAGAAAATGAAAATAATTTCTTCCCTCATGCAGGAGTCGAACCTACAACTGCGTTGCGTGCATTTGAATGTTGTGCACCTGACCAACGACAGCCGTAGATTTTTGTGATAAATATAAATTTACGCTTACAAAGAATTTGAAGTCACGGCCATCGAGTGAGACACACGCTAACTGTTCAACAATAAAGACGATCAAACATGCATAATAATAACAACATATTCTCTACATTTCAATTGTCTTAGATAATTTTGAAATTAAATTTCATAACAGAGCCAAGCGAGGCGGTACAATGAAACGTCGTTTTCTAATGAAAGGAATCAGAGCGTAGTACTGCGTCAAACGTAGAAATGTATATATGTATTACATGTGTATATTTAAGAAAATTTCTAAACATATGTCCCGAGATAAATCATATTAAGAACGTAAGTCTAAAATATTTTATTGAGAGCATAAATTTAGAGTGAAATCGTCATGGCTCGGTGGTACAAGTGTGTACTGTAAGCGCGACGGTCGTGGCTTAGATTCCCACTCGGGGATTACAATTATTTATTTATTTGTATTTTGCAATGTATATAGGTAAACAGAAGCATTAACTTCCACTTCTCCATAAGCGAATTCAGCGTAGACAAAACGTTAACGAGTGTCTTAACACTAGTTTCTCTCTGTCTAACCTGCTGTAGCCGGGATACAGCGTCACGTTAAATGAATTGATTCTCAAATAAAATATAACGAAAAGAAATGCAATCTCCCCATATAAAATAATTAAACGGAAGTAATTTATCAAAACGGAGGTAGAAAGATAAAGTATGAATGGATTCGTTTAAAAACTCGCTGGTACTTGAATGCGGATAGATGAAAAAAATTTGCTATGAAATCTATTTTTTTTTATTTCGGTTACTTTAAAGTTTCTATTTTAAAAGGCCTTTTGACGTTTTATACATTGTAGATGCTTTTATGTATTTGTAGCTTTATGAAATGAATTCTCAGTTAAATTAGGACAAAAAAAAAAAATTATTGTTTGAGGCTGTATTATGCCGTGGAATTGTGCTTGATTTATTTTCGAGACATTGTATATATATTGAGTTGTGGAACTCGATACCGCGATTTGTCTAGCGACAACGAGAGAACCTGGACACCTTGGAACCTTTTTTAGACATTGCGTGCTGAATGGCGGAGCGCAACACCGCGCTTTACCACTGCGTACAACCGTACTTTACTACAACCGTAGCGTTCGCTGTCGCTCCAAATAATACTGTTACACTGAGCCATGACGGTCTAAAATTAGGACTCAGATTATTTACGCGCTAGTAACATTAGGTTCCCCGATTCCCTCTGCCAATCCAACTATAGGGTAGGCAGTGGGAATCTGGGAACCTATTCTATATATAATTCTATTCAATATAGTGTGAAACTAAAAAACAAAAAGTACTAAATCAACGGGAACAACACTGTAAATTATCAAATCGTAAAGTCGTTCTGTTCGGTTCGTACGTCATAAATCAGCTTTATAGCTATCTGATGGACTCTTAATAAATTTACCGCGACAACTTTCTACGGCGCGTAATTGCCTTGTTAGTTCTATTAACCATATTTTACATTTAATTGCATCTAGTTTTTACTTTCCCATTGCATATGATTTAGTATGTGTAGCTCTAGATATATTTAAGGCCGGAGTATTCTCGATGGCGATGGCGATCTCGAGGCGCGATGGTTGCGAATTCTATTTCCATATGGAAAAATAATTATATTTCATTTATTTATATGTTTTATGAATTGGACGAAAAGTTAAGAAAGGAATGTCTTATACTAGGTTCCAGCTTCAAACCCGCCGTGTGGCATAAAGCTAACAATATTTATTTTATCTTCGTCTATCTCCCGTAGTATTAATGTAAGTAAAAATAATTAAGTGATACATTTCTCCATATTTTAGTTTTCCTCTTTTTAGAGACCTTGCAAATTATGTTGTAGATTTTATTGTACAATTTGTCTGTCAAGACCATAAACAATATAATATTTTATTATAAACACTCCTTAGACAAGAATATCAACTCACGAGCACAGCACACAGTTCCACTGTCCTCTGTTCAAGAAAAGAATTTATAATATGCGCATTTTAATAAAAAAAAATACTATTTTAGTTAGTTTATTAAATTTATATAATCATAAAATACACAGAGCATATAACAACGGGTGGTCCGATTAGATCTTCTGCAAGTAAAGAAAAGCACTATAACGTACGCACAACACTCAGTACCGAAGACTGCGGACGCTGATACGCGTGAAAACTGATACCTTACTGCAATTAGCTTATTTCGCTTTCTAGGAGATAAAAATCATACAAGGCACTTGCTTTACGGCATGTCCATATTATGTGAGAAGACGAGCGTTGTGGCTTCGTGTTGTTAAGACTATTAACAGTGATAGGTGTGAATTCTGTTATTTCCATGTTATTTATATGAAATATTTGAATGATTTAAAAAAAAAGTTTTTTAGTTTCATGTTTTATCACGCACATTGCAGGGTAGGCAGAGGGACCTTGGGAACCTTGTGTTAAGACACGTAGCTCTCAAATTACAACATTTCGCGAGCGAGGAAATAAAAGTGTTAAATATTTCATTCCATGAGTGGGAATTGAATCCACAGCCGTTGCGCTTGTGCCTCTGCACTACAACAGCTTCGATCATTGATACTCACCACTTTCTATTCAATATTGTTAAAAAGACAGAAAGTAAAGGCGAAGTTACGTTACAAGTTCTTTCATCTACCCACTAAAATGTGAAAAATACGTTATTTAAAAATCGTAAAATAAAAAGAGAATTTTCATTTACTATTACGATACATGATTCTCAGAGCTGGCTGTATACACAGATTGGGCGTGCCCGATACTAACCGAGACTTGCAGTTAATTTATATTTAAATATCTAAAGAACACTATCTCTTACATCGCCTATGTAGTTTTTAAACCATTCTATTATCGCTAATTCGATCGCTACTGCTCTTGCGTTTGATAACTTGTTTTTTATTAGATATTTATGTTTTTCATAAATATTATATTTTATGCGCATATTTTTTTTTATATATTGTTACAACCATAGATGGTGGTCGAGGATTCTAATTATATCTTGGGATTTAAGAGTTTGATGTTTAAATTAAATAAAAAAAAAAAACTTACCGACCGATCTTAAAAATATACTAAAAATAGGTTTAAAGTTCAATTATATACAACAGATATAACAGAAAAATCTCATTTATATATACATCTATACATAGAATATATAAAAAAAATCTCATCCTGTCTAAAACCATAATAAGTTCAAAAATTTATTTGAAGACAGTAGTATTCTTCTTATATTTTTAAATTTGGTGAGTGTATGTGAGTGGAGTATAGATACTTGGGTCGCAGGCACGGGTTCAATCTTCTTACGCCTGAAGGTAATCCAAGGAATCCAAGATATTCACTTCAATAATATTTTCCACCGGAAACAAAACACTTATCGCAAGTAAAGTTATAAGCAAAAGCTGTTTGGCCCTCGATCATATATGGATAGTGAATCTAGTGAGATTTGCACACATCCGGTACTACAGTGCTTATAAGTCGGTATTAAATCATTAGAAACTGACTGTAGGTTTCGTGACCATTTTCGTTATTCTAGTCTTTCCACTTCATTATCATGCTTTTCGGAACTCGTAAAATAACCTTTTATGAATTAAATTGAGCATTTGATTGATATGCTATATAGATAGGTATTTGTAATTGGAACTACATATTTGTCACTTCTTTTGATGTTTAGAAGACTACCTATCTACCTACCTACTCTCTAGAAATTTTTAATTACAAAAAGTTTCTAAGAACTAAGCTTAATTCATTTTCTAAGATAAACATGAATAAGCCATAATTTGAATCCTAATTGGGAATATATATTCAACAGCTTTCTAACACCTACGTATAAGGTGGACTTAGAGCTCTAATTAACAAAATGGCTTGCTTGAAAATTAAGTCTAAGGTACACTACATGAGTTTGAGTTAACTATGAAAAAATATTCTTTAAAAATATTTTTGCCTTTAAATCTTTAGTCATTTATATGTTTAACATTCCGATCTCCAGTCTACACTAAATTCTCGAGGTATCGCTTGTTAAATGAAGGAAATGACAATAATATTTTATATGAAATTTGGTTTTGAGTGTTGTTCATAACTATCCATATCCAGAAAATATACATCTTATTAATATTCCCCTGAATGAAATTGAACCCATACCCATTCCAACCGTCAATAACACATTACTGTTAAGTAAATTCTTTAAGTCAGGCATAATATCCAGCGTTAATTAGCTTTTCGTTTTTTTTTCGACATCCAAACGAATTAATAAAACTTGCAAAAAATTATTATGTACCTACTTTGCCATAATATGAGGACAGAAACTACTTTTTATGTCGTAGTACCTCCAAGATACCTTTAATTATGCCGTGTTAAAGTTTTATTGCATTTTTTGCAATTAAAGACGCAATTATTACTATATAAAATTTAATTTATTGTTTCTAAGTATTATTAAGGTGAGTAATCTTTTAGTTTTCTCTTTATTTACTCATTTCGCTCAGACTATGCACAATGCGGCGTCAAATTCCACCACCCACTTCTTCCACCACTCAATACGCATTGTCTCGAAAATTCGTTGGAAAATGCTGAACGGAATTGCTGTCTTAACAATAGGTTCCCTTCGACCACTCTTCCTCCCACTTATGCGGGCCACAGTGTGAAGAAAACGATGGCATTCCTACATACAGCCTCTCATATCGGTTTGTCTAATCTATATGACACATATACGTTGACTTTCTTTCAATTCGTCACAATGTTTTGACAAGTAAATTTGTGGTCTCGCTTTCACGTGTGATTGACAGAGTCGGTACTTTCATGTGGACACAAGTGTAGAACTTGCCCTGCAAGTGGATACCTGTTTGCACGACGTCTGTTATTTTAAATTATATATATATTATATTATATTATATTATACATATAAATTTTCGATTTTCTATACTAATATGAATTTATTAAATATGATGTTTCTTTGTCCTTAATTCTGTTTTTTTTTTCTGTCGAAAAGTCGTAAAGCTGTTCGCAGGGAATGATTGAGTGGTGGACTCACCCTGAGTGGCAGAACTTAACGCCGCACTTCATCTGCCAGGGAGGGAAATTAAAATTTATCAAATGTCAATAGTTGTCACGGGTGGAGTTCGAACCCACAAACGTCGCATTCTATCGCCTGTATCACGTATATGCCATTATATGTCGTCGTGGCACAGTGGTATATTAGATAATGACATATGCAAATATTAAATACAATTTTTAAACACATACGTATGAAGCGTAAAATTAATTATGTAGATGCGATATAAAGTACATATCTTCATGGTGACAGGTGACACACGCAGCGTTGTTATGCATGTTAATTTATGCAAAACAAGATTGTGTGAGATCTCTTATTGGAACTTATAACACTGCAATTAATATATTATATTGGTTATCTTACGTTGAATTGATATAGAGAGAGAAAGAGAGAGAGAGAAATTAGTGACTCTCACTATTTTATGTAACATATTATTTCACAAACAACACAAGAATATCATTTATTTCTTAATAAAACGTCCATTTACAATAGTTCCGTTACGCATAGTCTGATTCAAATCCATAATTATTATTAAATAACATATTTGTGTCAAATTGTTGTTAAAATAATTTCAGGTTCACGTGGACTATAATTTACTTTCGACTTAAACGATAAGTGTTTCCTCACACAAACGAAAATAGGCTTACTTTCGCTTTAACTGTTTGATCTTTCGGCCCTAAACTTATTTACATTGGTTGCCAACTACAAGAGGTGGTAAGGTATTTGTTTCTATATATTGTAGCAAATTATTATATTTGTATACTGTAACCTTCTTATAGCAGGGAACCTAGTGTAAGTTACTCTGTACCCCAATTTCTTCCACATTGCGTGTTGGGTGACGGAACACAATGTCGCGTTTTTCTTTTATTACCAGAGCTTAGCGATAAAATGAAAACAATTTCTTACTCGGAGTGTGAATTGAACCCACAACCGTGACAGTTTTTTTTAATAATAAAATACTCTGCATCCTTTTTTCTTTTATATTTTATTATTTTTCTTTTCTTTTATATTTTATATTGAATTTCTAGATTCGATATTTCGATAGTTCGATATTTTATTTTGGATTTCCTTTAAATTCCCTTGTGGTGATATTAATTTATAAGAATGAAATAAATGAAAAAATAAGTTTCTTCCATATATTAATCAAAAATTTATTAAAAATAATAATTCACCTACGCAGAGATACCGCTTGTATTTGGTTAAGCCAACATCTACGTAATAAGCGTAACAAATAACACAACACTGCGGGCCAATGAGTAATGACCGGTGTAATAAGCACACGCAGTATCTGCATTCTGCGTGTACGAGTATGTATGGTAAATAAAGCTGGATGAGGTTCTATATAATTTATAGATATGAGATATGTGTTTATGTTTCGAATGAGATATTAGATATATGGTCCTTCGTGGAGCACAGCATCTCAATTCTCCATAAGAGGAGTGAGTCATTTTTATTTCTTCGTTCAGGCTCTCTTTTTTCAATTTCACTCTGTATCCGGTAAATGGCAGGGTAGGGTAGGTAATAATAATGTAGTGCCTTGGCACCTCGTTACTTACTTTCCGTCGATTTTTCAAGACATTGAGTGTTACCAGGCGGAACTCAGCGCCGCGCTCTGTCTTTTCCAGAATGGAGAAATTTAACTATTTTATATTTCGTGTCCCTACTTTCAATCGAACCCATAACCGTTTCAATAAATAACAGATTATCAGCTATTATTTTGTAGACCACCAACATTATGTCTCTAATAAATATATATATGTATTAATATATTTTATACTTATATTTATATATATAAAGTTTTTGAATTTATATAATTTACGTGAATACGGCCCAATATGGCCCGGATATACCCGGGGGAGGTCGCCCCTACGAATAGTAAAGTACCATCGTTTGAAGCTACCTTTGATATTTGAGACGCAGTAAATAAGCTTCTTGTGATTTCTTTATTACATTTCCTTTTATAAAGCTTCTAATAAAGGCTTTAAAGGTTATTTTATATAATATCTTTTACACGGTTTTGTTTGTTTTTCTTCACTACATACGTAATATACATACAGAAAGCAGCTATAATTCAAAAGACGATGACAGAAGTAAAAGACTAAAGTAAGTCATTATCATTATTTTTATTTCTCTAGTCTACTAAGTTAAATAACATTTTGGACGCTTTGAACATTGATTGTATACATCCTTTGAAATTCTTGTACAATGTAATGAGCATCAACCTCTTCATTCATGTCCTCCTTACTCCATGCTTTTGACGTGACCTTCCTCCAGTATCTTTGATACTGTGCGAAGGTCAACGGAAGTCTCCACCTCTTTAACCACTCCTTTTTTCCGTCATAAGTCTTTTCTACCATTCTTTCATCACTCATTGCAAACCAGCTGAGCACGTTTTTGTTCATTGTCATTCTCACATAATGGGTAACAATAATAATTTATTATCCTATTTACTTATTATAATGTCATATATTTCTCTATCTAAATAAGCTATATATAAAAAGTTATAAGCGTACATACTTTTATTTTGCAAGCTACCCTCTTTTTCCTGTTCCTTATAATCACACAAGACTAATTTAAAATTACAAGAAAACGTATATAAGTATATTTTATTGTTACAGCTTGATCTATAGCGAAGATAAGTATATCTTGACATCTTGACAGTAGTCAATGATCTAATTATATTCAATTAATAATATTCCTCCTATTGAGTCACTTAAAATGGTGCCAGCATTGTCCTCATATAATATTCTCATGAAAACTTCTCCCTCAAATTGAATTTAAAAATAAAAATAACTAAACCTAGCCAGAGGCTCGTAAAACTTTTGCAAGTAAAAGCATGGAAATTGTGAAGTGTAGAAGTTGGTAAACTGAAATAAACTAAAATTGGCGACTATTGTACGTTGAAGTTGGGAGCAGTAAAGTTTGGCTCGTTTCGTTCGCAGTGCCTACGAGTACCTGCGGATAATAAGATCGTGTTGGTCTTTCGTGACATGCTGCAGATGACAATCTTTTCTTCTATAATATTATTTATTTTAAGTTGACAATTTTCTCATACATTATATTTAAATTTTTAATTCAAATTTTAAATTTAAAATAAGTACGTTTCGCTAGAGCTCTTAAGCGACTTATAAGAGGTGCAGGTTTTGAATCCTGTTACGTAAATTTTAAAATTTAAAACAATAAATATAACATTCAAAGAAGTATAGAAGTAAAACAAAGATAAACAGACTCTCCAAATATGGAATGTCAATTGATAAGCGTCGTAATCATCCAAAGAATTCCCCAGTCATCGGTACGTTATCCATTAAAAATAATATAAAAACAAATGTCACTTTTAATAAGCATCAAAATCTTTGCGGTACGAAACAATTTCTTTAAAAACAAAACAGTTTCCCAACATTTTGCAGAAATGTCGTTTCCAATCATGGCGGCGAGAAAATAGAGTTTGAAAGCTCTTACACAAAGAAAAATGTCGTCTTATTTTTGTTCAAATTGAAAATTTCCACCGCGGATATAACGTGGATATTCTTTTCATACTTTCCCACGTACACTTTTAGAAGTGTCAGAGAGGAGCTTAACTAACTTCTATAGAACAATGCAAGCTTAAGCTTTAGACAAATTTTGTTCAAAGTGCTTTATATACAGTGTTACGAAAGTTCTAATTACCATTGTTTTCTGTAGATAATGATATTAAAAAAAAATCTCATTTTATTGTTCACTAAGGACGATTTGTCCTAATAGAAACACAGAGGTATGTGAGGTCGATTCACGCACTTGTCACTTGGTTTCATTTTCTTCGCTCTGGTAACTAGACAAGGTGCGGCGTTGAATTCTTTTAGTTTGAAATTCAACATGCAATGTCTTAAAAATTGAGCGGTAATCAGAATGACGTTGACCGAAATAAAGGACTTAATTAAATCGTCATCGTTAAAAATATATATTGCTAAAAATAAGTCATAAATATTCTAACCAGTAAAATTTTCACCCAGTTTTCGCGGTCCAGTTTGTGTATAATAAATCCCTTATCAACAGCTCGGGCGCGACGTAAACAAGTGCTTTCTAGTCGCTCTTATCGAACTAATAGCGTTGGAAGTAGGACAACAAATCTTAACACTCGAATAACGAATAAATCTCGTATTCGATTGGCTCGGAAAATAAATTTTGAATAAATACAAGTATTCAGATTAAAGATATTATAATCGTGATGTATAGATGACGGGGGATGCTGTATATTTCCAAGATTAGTGATTTTATGTGAAGGTTTCAAAGAATTATATGACTGACGAGCAACACGGTCGTCTATTTAACTTATTTTAAAATGTTATTTTTTCCGGTATTTTTTTTTCATATTTAATTCGAGAACCCTAAGCCATATGCCAATTTTTAGCTGCTTATGCCCAGTAGTTCGTAAGCAAGGATTAAAAGTAAAAGTATATATTTCAAGATTTTTTATATTTCAACGCTCTACGACAGATACTGAATATGCATTCTTAAATATCCTTTTAAAATTAAGCCTTATCTGCATCTAAATAAATTTCCAGTGATTTGTAAGGTTTTGTAATAGCTTAGATAAGTTATCATGTAAGTAATTTGCATTGACTACAGCGTAACTTGTTTTAGTTTGCTAGCGTAATAATTCCTCTGGTATAGCTATAATCTATATCTATAGTTATAAAGTCGTAACTGGTCGGTGTCTGTCTAGTTAAGCTGTATATATATAGGAAAAAATTGCTATTGGGGGCATTTTACAATGTAATACAACGTAAAACAATGTTTTTTTTTGTCTGTTTGTAGTTGTCGGTCTGTCTGTACGTTTGCGTAAGGTAATGTCAGACATCAAACTGAATTAAATGCAGTTATTACTATTATTAACTAACTTTTTAAAGACAATAAGTCAATATGCTGCCAACTATTGAACATGTTAAGGTTTTCCTTGAATGTTAAAATATTCATTTTCTCACGAGAACTAGACGTTCGATCTGAATATTAAGTGTTGTTGTTGTCACTGTAGGTAGCTTACTAAACGTGTGCCAAAGAAGGGTACGCCGAGGGAACCTGTGTTAAAAACTGTGTTTTCCGTAAGGCATTGCGTGTTGAGTAGCGAAATTCAACGCCGCGCTTAGTCTCGTTACCAGAGCGAGGACATGAAGGTATTAAATATTGAATTCCTCATTATGACATAATATCATGTAGGTCAAATGAACTACTCACAAATTATGGATAAAGTAGAATTTTGGTGTCATTATGCATTGTGACGTTTAATAGCCATCGATTTATTATTTATTTAGAAATTTTTCATTTGAATAACAAGGTAAAAGTAGAAGTGAAATTATAGCATTTAGAACTATAAACAAAAATATTACATATTATTAGATACCAACACTTACATTTAATCCTACAAAAAAATATCTTTGCAATTTCTTTTTTTTTACTTGAATTAATTTATGTCAAATTTAATATAAGTCGATCTTAAATATACTTGTCAATCATATTTTTAACACAGATTGAGAAAACTTTCCAAAAACCAAAAAACTCTAAAACGGATACCCCGCTCCTTTCTTTAACTAAAATTTTCTTTTACGAAATCATTTAAATTTAATGTATGGTATTGAAATTCTTATAAATGATATACTATATTATATGTTATTTATTTTTATACTATTTTCATATCATGCAATTTTTTTAATTAAATGAGTGTTATAGGCTAGGCTCGCTCCTATGCCTATGCCACTACGCAAGATACAACATGAAACTGAAAAAATATCTAAGACTAAACACAGATTTTGTTTCCAGGTGTGGTTGTGATGTCATGGTGGTGGGCAGTGGCGCTTCTGGCGCTGGCCGCTCGCGCCTCGCCCCGAGCCGGCCCTGGTGAGCTATTTTACAGTAAGCATTACTGCACTTTTCCATTTCATTTCAATTTCATAAGATTCACATTTTGTGCAATTCAAAATCTTGGAAAGTTTCGGTTTGGGAATCTGTGAAAGAAACTATTGGTTTTTATTGGTATAATTATTTTTTTTATCACATGACGGAGGTAAGAAGAATTAAATCTATTGAAACACACTATGTTTTATAACTCTTTCCCTTTCACCTGTCCAAGAACACAGATACATATCTAAATCAGTATAAAATTCTTTACAACAATTATATTAAAACTCAAAAAAAAACTCAAAAAACTTTTGTTCATAATTATTCTCCAAAAATCTTTCAAGCGTTTGCCTTTTTAATGGTAACATAATAAATCAGAGAAGATTAGAGAATAAAAATACTAATCGCTAATTTAATCTTCCCATAAATAAAAAAAAATAGACAAAAAAACTCAATTTGCATTCTAAGATACGCTCACGTCAGATATAATAAGGCGTACCGATACGAGATGCCAGCGAAAGTGTATGAGCATGACAACCTATGGTTGGTTGAGCAAAGATCGACCAAATTATTCAAAACGAAAGTAAGATTTGTTTGACGCGCATGTTCGATACTTTGTTTTTTTTTGTTATATTGTAGAGACACAACGAGATGTGGTTTTCTCTTAAATGGTATTTGGATCATATTTAACAAAAAAAAAGAAAAGATTTTTTTGCCTTGGAGATGATAAGTAATGTAATGTAACATTCCAGATTTGAAACCTAGGTTTGAGGATTAACCTAGTCCAGTTTAATCCAGTTATTTAAATAAAATATATTTCTGTAATTCATGATATCATAGATCCTAAAAGTGAATGTAAAAAAAAGAATAACTTAATTATTATTAACTTATTCATATCGCTTATAGTATAGTAAATTATCATGGCAATAGAAGATAATAATAAGCCCTTTCAAATTACAACCCATTCACAGTCTATCTAAACTCTATTCCTTTGTCTATCTAAAATTTATTTTTACATATTACTATTTACTAATAAACCAGATTCAAAGTTAACTTATTTATCACGTATTTTCGTCTCGTCTAGATTTCTTATCACATATCGGTTTTGCACGTTGCAACATTGTAGAGATGCATTTTCTTTTATTCTATATCTCATCTACATTCTAGTTTTCTGTAATGACCTTTTTATATAGATAAGTATTCGATCTTAAGTTCCAGTGTCGCAACCTAGCGTTAAGATACTTTCGTTCACCCTGCTAATTTCGGGATACCTAAAAAATATAAAAAAGTTGTAGCTTTTCTCTTTACATATGCATGTCCGTGTCCATTTTAATCAGCAAAATGTCACACATATATATATATATATATATAT
>JBAIZZ010000458.1:0-33107 GCA_037355905.1 Heliconius aoede | reverse complement strand
ATACAGTGTTCATAAACAAGAATTTTTTTGTAAACTAAAGATTTTGACAATGACTTTAATTAATAGCTATTGAAAGCAATAATGTCCTGTAAAGTCCTCAGCCCCATGTTTCCTATCATTCTTATAATTAATCTACGTAATTAAGCTACGAGTATCTAATCTAGATGGTCTCACAGAGATGCGGTGACGATCAAATTGAGAACTTCCTTTCAATATAAATGGTTAAGCATGATAAATGAAATTTGACTACAACAATAAATATAATGTACTTAACAAGCGGTTTTGATACGCCTATAGCCTCATTAAAACGAAACCCAAAACTATCATATAATGGATATTTTTGACGTTAATTATAATGAAGCCAGTCGTGGTGTAGGGGCACAAGCGTGGGACTGTCAAAGCGACAGATAGTGGGTTAGATTGTCGCTCGAGGAAATAAAATATGTATATATATATATATTATATATTCGCTCTGGTAAGTTGGCAAAGTGCGGTGCAATGCCTCCAGTATTTGGAGAAAAGTAGGAAACGGAGTGTCTTAAAATGAGAGAGGCAGAGAGAGCTGCCTACTTTGCCGCTTGCGGTAATAAAGCTAAAACTAAAAATCATACATTTAATATTATTACCATTTCCAATTCTACATCTGCAATGGTCAATTCTAGGGCAGCGTTAGGGCTCCCGTGCAGACCGTTTCACCGCCACGAAAGTTGACGATTGACGATTGAGAACAAATGACTTGTCGTGACTGAGATGAGTTGAGTTTACTTTGCGTGTACTTATATATGAAACTAGTTTTGTGCTTATGTGAAACTTACTATTTCTATGTGGCTTAAATTATCTATATATGTATGTTTGTATGTAATGTTTTCGCTTACAGAGGAGAGTAGTGAAAGAGATTTTTGATTCATTATTTCATATTCTATTTTTCGTTAGTACACCATCATGGTGCAGTGTCAGCCTTTTGTTGTTAGTGTTTTTAGTTACCTTTGTTAAATTTATTATTTTTATTTTCTCTTGAACAAACGTTTTAATCACTGGTTAGGTATTTTGTTTGAAAATAATTTTACCGGATTATTAAGAAATATTCGTTTTTTCATTTTATCCGTGTTCAAATCCAGGGAGTGTTCCATAAAACAAAAAAAATATATATATATATTTTATATATATCTTATGTAAATGTCAAAGTCGTACCACACGTATTATTAAATTTAAATTTACGACCACTCGAAACAGAATTTCACGCGAAAGTTGGTTACCGATAAAACTGTGCAAACAAACGTAAAGTACGACGTGATTATCACTTTAAAATTATAACCATGACTTTTATGACATATAATAAGGAGATAAATATTGACACATAATAGGTAAATGTGACTGACTGACCTATTTAATATCTTTATATTAAATGTATTTTATGTTAAGTTTTTTGCTAAACTTATGAAAATTGCAATTTGGTATGAAGCTTATAAAATATAACCCACAAGGCTAACACGGTTAGCGTGTCAAAAATCGCTTTCGTTTACAAACTCAAGCGCACCCACACTCCATTGTGTTTACGTACTTACTTACGTCTGTTACATACTTTCGCTGATTAAACCGTGTTAAGGGCGATGGGCGGTCTATTGTTGAGATACCTTTTTTATATAAATTAACTTGATTGTTTATAATAGATTGTTAGAAATAATTGACTTGGTGGTTACTGGTATTTTTAAATAGTTTTTTTGAATTCAAAAATGTAATTCACAGGTTTGAATTTCAAGCCGATTTGTAAATTGAGAATCTTCATTGTCATACATTTTGTAATTAATGAAAAAAAAAAGTATTGAGGCCGACAAGGGTGCAGAAACATAACGTCTAGCTGTAAATGCGACGATTTTGAGTTCGATTCCAGATAATTAATTGGAAAGTGGGGAACAGTGTTTTATCATTCAGTTCCCTTTACTTTCTCAGCTATGCGGAGTTCACCTTAAAACTTTTTTTTATAAAGAAGTAATAAACGATAAGTAGTACCTTATTTCTGATCGTAAAAGTACTAGGTACTACTCGGATTACTTGAGTTTTACTACTTAGATCTTGATTGTATTATCATATAAACAACATCCATATAAAATAAACGCAGAATAAATGAAGATTTGTAATATAAATTACCATGAGAAATTATTACGTTTCAAATTCTTATACAAAAATGAAAATCAAAAAAGTTTGTACTATCTTAAGGATTCAAAGGGATTTCCTAATTAAGTAGCACAAAAAAGTTTTTCCATTACGAAATCTAATTAAAGTAGATCTCCTGACGGACGCGGACGTGGGTGGATTTTTGAAACTGTCACGTAAAAATTAACGTAAAAATAAAAATGTGAACGTAAAATTTCAAAAAGGTAATTTCTTTCGGAACATTATATATTAATATTGTGATAGATCCCAAGAGTTTATAAAGCCGAACGCTTTATTATACAAAAATGTATGGATTCTAATTACGACATTACGACCCATTTTTAAAATTAAAATAAAATAAGTTAAATATAAAATAGAAATTTAGGGCCATCATGGTGCAGTGTGACAACGACGAACTGTATACCGTGATGTGGGTTGGAATTCCTCTCAAAATTAATTTAATTTTTTCGCTGTGATAAAGCAGAGTACGACATGGACTTTCTCCTCCTTCCTCCTACCTAAAACGGAGTGTCTTAACACTATGAAAATGAAAGTGTTTTAACCCCACTCTTAGTATTTTTCACAAAAATTCGTAAATGAATGACAATAATAAAAAAAGACTACTTAGAGATAGATACCTCTACTTATTTCTAAAGCTTTTCATAAGGCTTCTACTGATTCAGGTTGCTTTTATGAAATCTACAATTTTCAAATTAGTGTCGTTGTCTATATTTTGTATGACGCTATCTCTTTATTCCTTATTCTATTATCTACACCATTGGGCCTTACTTTAGCCGCTCAATTGTTTCGTTCATTAAGGTGGAATGGAGAAAATACTCGGTTAGGTGTGGTCACCATACATACGGGCATGGAGAGCGGTAAATATAACTATTCTATAGTATACTATTCATATTATATACAATTCAAATAATTTAAAGCTGTATTTAAGTGTTTTTTTTTTATTGTTGAAGCAAATAGGCAAGTTAAGCTAGCAAAGTCAAATCGTCATACCTAAATAGTAGAAACCTAGTGATAAATATCTATTCAGTTGATGCTTGATGATGGTGACATAGTGTCTGAATCACGAAAGCTGTGTATAAGTGGGTTCGATTCCCATTTGAAACATTTTATCAACATTCAATGACATTCAACAAGACTAATTGTTACAAATACTGGGTTTCCTCTGCTGCTATTTGAAGGATACGGTATATGTAAGTAGTAAATAGATTTCAGTAAAATCTAAACACTACATATAATAAATATGTACAGAATATAAAAGACAAGAAGAGTAAACGTTTAAACAGACCAAAGGCGGCTCGTTAGGCAATATCTAAAGTGAATATTTGCACAGTGTATGGGTATGTCGGTTTGTTTACATAGGGGCCGATGAAATCAGCTCTTGTGCCAAATAAGATTAGATAAAGTTGGCGTTGCATTCGACAGTACAGCTTTAGATGTATAAAATTGATAAAATCAAAGAAAATGTGAACCGAATACAGTATTCAATAATTAGTTTATTTATTTGTTTTTAATTTGTATTTGAATTAGACATTGAATCTTGATAATAAAGGGTATGTCGAACATAGTTTATTGTTGTTGATTTTTTTCACTACTCGTCCATTAAGAAATATTATACGTTACGTGTCGAAACTGAACTCCTTATATTATATAGCCAGTGCTTCTTGACTCTGGGAAAAAGTAATTTTTACGGCATTCAATCATCGCACGTATTGCACCACTGTGCCGTTGAGTACAATAAGTTTTCTCCAGATATAACGAGCCAAAACTACGCCAACAAAGTTACGCCTATAAATTAAATGATACCATCTCAGTTTATGGGCCATTTCGCTTTCATTTCGGCCGATGGACGTCGTGTTAATCATAGAAAGTAGCGGAAGTGGTGGAAGTTATGCTATTCGTTAATTAATTAACTTGGTTTTTAAATGTTGTGTAATATATAACTTATTATATTTTGTTTACTTACATCTGTTAATTAAAGTAAACAAAATATTTACTAAACATATGAAAATTACTGATGGTTCATTAAAATATATAAAGAATCATTAAATAAGAAAAAATACAACGTGTCCATTTATGGTGAACAACATATTTAACTCTAACGAGAATTGAACGCATTTTACGATTATTATTTTAGCAATCAGTGTTTGCTTAGATTAATACGTTAAACTATAAATATTTTGTAAGACAGCTTCACGCTGTATCCCCGCACACAGCAGGATAAGCAGAGGGAATGTACTAGAAAGACAATCCGTTACCCGAATGAAGAAGAAATGTAAATATTACATATTTCATTTCCTTGAGTGGGAATCAAACCCACAACCGGAGCGCCCACAGTCACACCCTCTGTGCCCCTGCACCTGGCCGCCAGAATTTTTAAGCATATTTTTGGGATTTTCTCTTATTTCAGATTTGTTTTATTGTACATATTTCGTACCTATCTCAATTTTCAATATAATAAAAGTGTTCATAAACAAAAGTGATGACTTTTCTAAAACGTATGGTTATATTCCATAAAGGGGATTAACGTTTCAGCAATATTTTTTTATTATTCAGAAGCGACTGAACTAATTGCCGAATCTTCCATAGCTATAACAAAAGTGAAAATGGTCATTGCAATCATATATTAATCGAAGTTTTTTTTATATATTACAAGAAATTAAAAAAAACGATTTCACGATGTATCCCGCACACAATAGGGTTCGCAGAGCCATTGTTTCATCAGGTGAGTGATATTTATTATATCTAGATTAGATGGCAATACTATATTATTGTAGCATCGAGCTAAGATGGTGTATTAGAACATGGCTGATGGAACCTTGGACTGACTACTAGTAAACATATCTAGTTGTTTTTTAGTTAATTACACAATTATTTTCCTGACTAGGACCGAACTCACAACCATCGTGCTTACACACAGTTTCTGTGCCGTTGCGCAACTGCAGCCTCCGAACAAATCTATAAAATTTCTCATTTCCTTCCAAAACAAAAGTAGAAAGAAAGCCATTTGACGAATGTTACACCAGATGTGGAACGTTGCGTGCGCTGTGATACATCGGTAGATCATCTCGTGAAAGCACGAAGATGGATAGATTATGGCACTTTTCACAAAATAATAATAGTAGATTTTAGTAATTCTATTATAAAGAAACAATTTTAAGCTTTTGTTGTGTTCTATGACCATTTGGGAAATGGTTTATTTTATATTTTAATTTCCGTTCTCTGGTACAGAGGCAAAGACTCAAGAGGGAATTCGGCAGAAAGTTGGAAACGGAAATGTCTTCATATAAATTTATTGTCGTGTCACCTATTTTCCCTCTGCCTATCATGCTATTTGCGAAATCAAGAGAATCATATTTATAACTCCACGTTGTATCTCGCTTTTAGTAAGGAACGCATTATTTATGTACATAGTATATAACGCGAGTTATAAGTATGATTGTTATATACTACACTACTACATATATTTATATACTATGACAAAACAAATTACCATTATTATTTTCTAATAGATCGATCCTTGTTGCCAATATTTCTATTTCATGATACTTCGTCCTCTTATATTTCCGTAATAAGAGTATATTATTAATAGTAAGGCTTTAGTTGGTAAGGTAATATTTCAAATGAGCTTAGGGCTCTAAGCTTTTCCGTGTCGTAATTAGTCACGGACGTCTGTACAATCTTTTGTTCATAATTTTTTTATTTCATTTTTGTGTGTATATTCTGGACTCAATTTTTATTAAGTAACCCCAGTTTACGTAGATAGAAAATGAAGTATTTTTATTCCCGCGCCTCAGAACAGCCACTCATCCTACAATATCTTGAAATCGGAATACGGACGACGTAGTGTCTTAACACAAGGTTCTCTTCGTTTTGATATGCCCTAGTGTAGAACTATGCCGGGATACGGAGCGAAACAAAAAAAAACCTTATTCATAAATTTTCTCCATGTTTTTTAAGCAAAGCACCGCGCTCAAGAATTCCAGCGTGCCCATATAATTCTTAAAGAACAGAAAGTAGAGAAAAGAATGATCTATCACTACACCTCTCCTATCTAAACCATCCCACCAAATACGTAATATAATCAAATAATTTACTCATAATTTAAGACGGACCCGTAGGCTTACATAAGTCGTCTTGATGTACAGTCAAACGTTGTCAAGCTCCTTTATATGGAAATAAATAATACCGATTAGCATTGCTGATGGCGCGGCGGACGGCCGTTTGTTGCGATCTCGTTACTTGAGTGATTGCGTAATAGTGGTACCACTTTTTTGATGTTGGTTATTAATGCATGTATAGATATAGAATAGATCAATATACATATATAGATAGATATAGAATAATAATATAGATAGATATAGAATGTTGGAGTCTCTGTTTGTGTAGAATTTAAAATAATCGTGTTTTTTTAAGTGCGTGCAGTTGGTTACACGATACTTAAATATGAATAAATAATTTTAACTGTCTGTCTGTTTGTTTGTTCGTTCGGGCTGATCTTTGGAATATTTGAATAGATTTTTAGGGGACTAACATTGAAACATAGATGGAATTGTGCAGCAATATATACTCGTAATATTTGCTTGAACGGGATTTAGGCAATAAAACCCGCCGATTTTTTCCAGACAACCTTGAAGTTAGAAGATATAAAATTAAAAATATATTACATGTGCAAATATACATTAGTATATAAGTAATATTTTAACCTATTACATAAAATTTATACACAAATATTTATAAAATATAATTTGTCGTGCGCGCATATCTAGAGATATAAATTAACTAAACCTTTTTTGATACGAAATGTTATGCGAAAAAAATTGAATAAATTTACTAATATAAAAAAAAAGAAGATTAATTTACGACTCATTGAGCCCATAACAGTATAGATTGATACATTAAAATACTCAAGTTTTCGTAAATACACTTAAATAATATGTAATTGTTTGCAATATTTCGATGTACAATGTCTCAATAGGAGTATAATGTTTAAATTTAAAGAAAAAAGCTTAAGTTACAAAGTATCCGGTATCCAACTACAGTAAGTTAACAACATTTACATCGCTAATACATCTGTTTGAGCTTTGAGCAGGTTTTACGCAATTTATTTCTCGACAGCGATCAAAGTTCCGTAGTACGGATAAAGCCTTCCCATTCGCTATTATGTTTCCTTATATAAAATACACGTATTAGAGGATAAGCTTAAGTCTAATAACAGTGCAGTGTTGTGAAGGTTCAGTTTTCATTCTCCCCAGATATTTCTATAATTATTTATATTGATAGCTTTGCTTTATTAAGTTATTAAAAAGATTTCTACAGTTTTATTTTATAGAAAACGTCCCCTGCAACTTTGTTTGAGTGAATTTTCAGATGTATAATGGAAAATGCTTTTATACCTTGTTTTTTTTCAGATACACGCAGTATCCCATATATAGCACGGCACGTTAAAATACTCCGTTAAATTTCAGACACTTCGGCTACTCTCTTTCCTAGAGTTGACTCCTAGAGGCATTGCGTGTTGAGTGGCGGGACTCAACGCCGCTCTTTGCCTCATTACCAGAGCGAGGAAATGAATGTGCGAGGAAACATTTAATATTTTCAGAGTGGTAATCGAACCCGCAACCTATCGCAATTACAGACGCACGCTTGTACCAATGCGCCGTCTATGTTATTATATAATGGCATTCTTCTATATTATTACTTATTTATGTAATAAAAATCTCTTTCTTTTATTTCCTAATTGAAATATTGTAATGTACATCCATAGTATATTAGAATACTCCTAAATTGATATTTCCATTTATGGGCAAAACCCATTTCGCCAACTTATTGTGTACGAGGCGTACCGTGGGAATGAATAAATTAGAAGCCGTGTATGAAATCAACGTTGTAGTTCTACAGCAAATAATGCTTCATATGAGTTTTAAAATACATTATATTGTTTTTTATGGTAATTTAGAGTATTTTCGTAAATAAAGTCGATTAGGTATAGTCAATAGTGGTGGTAATTATCTTTTATATGTAAATATGTAATTTTTTTATATATATATTTTATATATCCAGAACTTATTTATGAAACTGAAAAGTTTCTTTAGTAGAAAGCGTTAATCTTAACAAGATACTAGAATTAAATAAATCTTTTTATATTGAATAGTCCATTTATCGATAAAGGTTATAGACTATACACGTATACTATTACACATCACGTTAATTGCTTCTGTGAAGTGCAGCTGCGATCACAGCTACCTCAAGTACTTAACAAGTGTCATAACAAGGAAAACAGATGAAAACTTAATAGGAGATTGTTATAGGTTACCTATAACAATCTCTTAATATTAATCCGTCCGTCCGTCGCCGTCTTACTGTATGAGACTGCAGGCAAAAGTGAGTCGCCTCTCATTGTTAACGACACATGACGTTAAGTGTAGCGCTAATATTTATTTTTGTTTTTGGTTATATTCGTATTTGTCTGGAAAATACAATTTTCAAGTGATAGTAGATATTCCTGGTAAACATAAAATTTAGAAAAGGACCTGTGTTTTTGTTTTTTTTTTTACATTAATTTTTATCTGAAATCATAAACGTATTTATGAAAACATGAACGTATATCATGAAATTACCATAAACATAAAACACCGTTCTTTGTTAGCTAAATGTAATGTTTTAACAGTAATTTCTCTCTATAAATAAATGCGGGAGGTACTTGTATACATAAGCAGCAAATAATATATAATATCCTTCACTTATTATTAACATGTTATATACGCTATTAATCTATTGATATTTTAAATGCCAATTATTACAATTATTGTACAGCCAGGTTAAAATTGAAGCCAGCACAGCTCAGATCTGACTGGAAACTAGATGTTTGTAGGTTTTATTTCTTCGGTTGACCATTTGGTTATAAAAATAGTTTTCAAGAAATATTATAACTACTATAAAAATGTCATATAAAGTAAGAAGGCGAAAATTCGATTCCAAGAGCCTTGCATCATCATCTGTCCAGGAAATATTCAACAAGTTACAAACAAATTAAACTATATTATTTGTACAAATATATTTTATCAAGAAATAGTTGAGTAGCGTGAAATTAAATTGCTATTCCCGAGTTAACTGGACTGGATTTAATCTGCGTTTAAACGGCTGCGCACACGCATTTGCATGCGTGGTACATTCGGATGGAAATTGACAATTTTATAAAATCTACTTAATATCAGATGCTATTGTTAAAATATACATTCGTTCTCCACTGTCCAAAACATTGGGCTTTAAGTTTAAGTTTAAGGGCAGAAAAATAAATTAATGTATTAAAACCGGGGTGGCAATGTATAACGAAGTATTTTGGCACTAAGTCCGCTTCGTCTGCTCTGTTGTATGCGGGAGATTGGTTGCCTTTACAGATAATGTCTCTGCGCCACGACAGCCTCAATTTTATAGCCTAGGATCCCAGGGCCTCCAGACCTATGTCATAGTAGCAAAGACCCTTTATAAGCACCCAAATCAATCCAATGGGCCAATCATCCTCCCAGACGCAATAAATTTTCCACAATTATTTTGCAAATGTATAAAACGCTGCTCATGACGTGAAGCACTCCAGCACTTGAGTGCTGAACTTGAGTGAGTCCTGAAAATTATGAGTGGATACTAAAGGAAACAGTATGGTAAACAATATACTAATGTAAAAATAAGGGTTGCTGGTATAACGAAGTTTGCCTCAATTTAAAAAAAAACCTTCTGGTCGTCTGGCGAAAGGAAAAGCCCGTAAAGGGTCTGGTAGTAATAAATACAAATCTTCAGATTATTCTTAAAAACATATTTAAATACGAGTTGGAGCGTGGCAACTTAAACGTAGGTGAATATTATAAAATAATTTAAACCGAGCTTTTTATTGGTCTTAACAAATTCATTCTTTTTTAATTAATACATTTCGACCAGTTTCCCAACAGCTGATTGCTGAGTTCAACTTTGTGTTAGCCTATATAACTTTCTAGGGATAACCCTTAAGCCGTACACAAAAGGGGGTGGGGAACGGTGTATTTTAACACTAGATTCCCTTTGGCTAGCCTGCTATATGCGGGATACTGCGTGAAGCAAAAAAAAAGCTATGTTTTGCTTTACAAAATGTTACATATTCTTTTCTTTAAAACTAAATACCGTAGTTGAAAAACAATGCTAATATAAGATGTAGGTACTCTAGTCACGCGAATATAATTACTTATTCAACCCGGTACGGGTTTACGCATTGTGTCCTAGGTCAAGAGTTAATGACTAAGGTCACCTCATTAGGCGTTCTTTTAAAAAATCTATTAAAATTTTAACTAGGCTATTTTCTTATACTCTTTTGTGTAATATTTTTAAAGCTTATGTTGAATTTGTGTTCTTATGTCATATTTATTTAAGCTCCCACTTACCGTTAAATGTAAGAGGCATTATCTTGAGACGCGGAACTCAACGCCGCGCTTTACCTCGTTACCACAGCGAGGACATTTAAATATTAAACATTTAATTTCCGGGAGTGGAAATGGAACCCACAACCTGTCGCTCGTGCCACTGCGCCACATCTGACTTCAATATTATTATTTTTTTTTAATATAAAGCAATATAAACTAGAGTAATATAAACAAGAACACGTCTCTAAGATAATAACTTGAACTTTGAGCATAAAGCTCGGAACTCCGACAAAGTTTCTATGGGTCTTTGGACGTATATATACATATATATTATAGGTATATAAGTATACACCCTTATTTAGGTTACCCAAATACATTTCGTAAAATCTAAATTATACTTTACTTATTGTTGTTATTCTGTAATTAAAACTTTGCAGATATGTATATTCATGACAGTTTTATGCCTAATGGTGCTTAAATTGAGTATAACGACTTTTAAGTTTCGGCCTCCTAATTTTGGAGGCTTATATTATAGACTTAGATTGTAATATATTTTCGCATTGCGTCTGTTTTACTCGATTAAAATATTTTTGCTTAAGTTAAGTAATTTCTGGTTACATACTTATTTTTTACATGTTAACACAACAATGGGTGGAATGGAACTTTTCACATTGAAAAGTGTAGCGGGAGTAGATGTAAGTGTGTTAACTTAGCGATATTTGAACCCACACCTCTTGAACTGTCTTTAATCTTGTATTCAATGAAATTATCTTTAGATAGCAGTCAATGTGAGGTACTATATATTTTTACACAGTCCAATATTATTATAAGCATCATACATATTTAAAATCAAATTTTACTAGGTAATGGCACAAGTGAATTCGAAATGGAAATTTTTTGAGGGTTATACTTGTGGCGCTTTTATTATTCGAATGTATGCAGGATTTCGTAACTGGACTTAGCATTTATTTACACTTTTGTGACACATTCTATATTAAACTCTATAGTATTAAATATTTTAACAATATAAAGTGTTATATCCATTTTATATTTGGCTCTGTGGTTTTTAAGCTTCACGCTGTATCCCGTACAGCAGGGGATTCAGAGGGAACCTAGTATTAAGACACTCCGTTCCCTACCATGTGATTTTTCTATTTCACTTATAAATCTTTTATTATTTCTTTTACTTGTGGAGTTTGTTTAACATGGTATATTTAATCCTCTATCTTATTATTATACTATTTCAGTATTCTTGTAAAAATATTTCTTAATTTCCATTCCTTATGTGACTCACCTGAGTATATGATCTAAATATGATGATTATTAAATAATATTCAATTCTCACTCGGTGAAATTAATTGTTTTCATTTATTCGCTCTGGTAGCACAGTGCGCGGCATTAAGTTCTACCACTCAACACAAAATGTCTCGAAATTCGTGCGGAGAGTGGGGAATGGAATGTTAGAATACTAGTGTCGTAAAACGATATTTCTTTTTACAGTCAAACATCTAAATGTTATATTTATTTCTTAATTTAATGAACCAATGGGATTTCAAAGCTATTGACCTATAGGAGGTCAAACCAGCTGACAAAAAACGTATGATGTCAACAGCCACCGATTATATTCGGAGATAGTTACGCTAACGGTTTATCTAACTACGGGACTTAGCACATACGTTGGTTTAAATTGTATAATATATTTGATATGGTAGACGAAAACTTGCATGGGTCTCACCATCTTAACTTAACATGCCCAGAAAATGTGGCAGTGGACAGTGGAGAAATGATAATTATTTTAAGAAACAAATCACCTTCAAAGAAAATGTAATATAAAGCAAGTGGTAAAATTCCCAATATGGTGGTGGTTTTATACATTTATATAAAATATTTAGGATACAAATACTTACAACACGAACAAATATATAAAATGATTACTGTATGAAAACAGCTATGTACTCTTTTCCGTTTACCACTGTTGTCTGTCAATTTTCCACAAATCATGTCTTAAGTGGTGAAACTTAACGCCACGCTCTGTGCCAGAGAGCGTAAATGAAAATATTTTAAAGATGAGATTCCTACGATTGATGATCGAACCCACTACCGTCGCGTTTACAATCAAAACTCTGTACTAGATATTAGTTAAACTTCCTTATCCAATATATGTGAGCATACCATCCAAGTAAACCCGTCACGTGTCATTGTACTACTAACAACATTCATTTTCTGTTTTTCCGCACATGCGGTCCCAAGTCATCAATTCTAATTTAAAAGAAAAGCTTAGCCAAACACAATCTAAAATATACCTTATATTTTTTAACAGAAAGTTGAAAATTGCCAAAACAATGTCAATTTCGCTTCTGATTAAGCACAATGCCTTAATATCTATCGCTGATACTGCAAAAAGTGGCACAAAAAAAAAACCTTATTAAGTCGTAATCAATTGCGCAGGTTCCGTTAACGCCGTAACGAATGCTTATTAATGATTATAATGCAGACAGTAGAAAAAAAATAATTATTTATTTTCTATACAATACAATGTAGTACAATGATGTAATGGTTTTGATGATCATCTAAAATGCTGCCTTTGTAGCACTGCGTTTGACTGTAACGGTTATGGGTTCGAATTCTGAAAAAACTATTATAATAATGAAAATCTAGTGTCTGTATTGAAAGCCATCGGGTAGTGATAGTGGTGTAGTGATATAACATCTAAATATAAACTAATTAAATTTACTTGAACTGGTAACAAGCCAGCAGGAAGTAGGGAACACTGTGTCTTAACACTAGATCCCCTATCGATTTTGCTGTATGCGGGATACAGCGTGAAGCTAAAAAAAAATGAATCCACCGTTTTATACAATCAGTTTTATTTCATACTAAATAGAAGCGTCAATCCAATATGTTTATTTCATCCCTTTTGTGTTGCATATTGAGGCTATTTGTTAAAATCCTACATAATGAAGTATAACGCCGGTGTACTGTGCGGGGTTGGAAGGTCGTCTGCATAGCGGCTTTCACGCTCATTACTTTGTTCATAACTGTTTGATGTCAGCTTGTGTTGTGGCGAAAGAGAATTTTGTAAATTTTGAATACTTTTTAAGAAAAATAATCAAATGTTTGCATGTGAATTTGATCCCGTGACTCTGAAATTTTGGATAATTACCAAGAGACATGGCGTATATTATTTTTGTATGCGTAAATTGAAACTGTTATGGCATAAATGTAAGTTGTTGCAATTTCACGTGACTAAAAATGCCTCCTCAAACATATTCATGTCTTTGTACCTACATACGTCATAATAATATATATTTCAACAGAAATAAAAAACAGATGGAACGCAAGATCACTGTTGATTGAAGAAAAAGAAAAAGATAGAGAAAAAGTTAATTAATATAAGTCCATCTCTGTACTGAGACAGCGGTTATCACAATGGAACATTAAATAAATTCAGTGACATGGTTACAGTTGCGGTTGCGGTTGCGGTTACGGTGATGATGTCATCTTCTGTTCTATGCAATTTTTGATATGTTATATAATCTATGTATTATAAAATAGTTATGTTTTCAGGAAGCGGGGATTACCCGAAATTACTAAAGACGATTTGCCAATTTATCTTTTACAGTCCACGCAAACAAAGTTCTGGGCGACTTGACTTTGACTTTACTACGTATTCTGATACGTAGTAAACGTGATCAAGGGAATCTGGAAATTTGGTGTTAAGATACTTCCGTTTACCACTCTCCACTGAATTATTTGCATATGGAGTTATGGAACGCAACGCCGCGCTTTGCCTCGACACCAGGGGGAAGAAATGAAAAAATCAAACATTTTATTTCCTCGAGTTGGAATCGAACCCACAAGCCGTCTACGCCACTACGGCCTCATTAATATTAATTAAAATATACTAAAAAGAATTCAAAATATTTGTTGAATTCGATCACATATATCATTTACAGAAAAGTTTACCACATTAACAGCAGTAGTATTTCACAAATTAATTGGCGATTCTGCGTACTGTAAATTGCAATTAACGCGGACACGCCGACGAACAAATGATGCTATTCAGAGAAAATAACGTTACCGTTATTATACGAATGAATTTATTTCACCTCCCTACTTGTTGTCCAGTGTATGCTATGAGTGGATATTGCCGAAGGTGCTGCTCTTCTAGGATAGGAAGCTTGGCAGAGAGAAACTAAGTGATTTCCTTCTTTACGAAGCGAATGCGAAGAGTGACATGATACCTTATTTCTAAGACTCCGCTGTCTATTTGTTAGTCTACCTGATGTATCCCTTGCACCGTGATAGTTAGACATTTAGATTTTTTACAGATGATATACGAGTATATCAGTTGCCGCTAAAAAGCTGAATAAAATGAATATTTTAGAGGAGGGCCTCGTTAAAACACATGCGATTTTTTGTCCTTTTTATAGATAATGGAACGGAACACAATATATTGATTATATTCATTACATAGGAAATTTATGTATATTATATTATATCGTATATAAATAAATTAAAAACTTATATCAAAAAAATTTGAAAATTACAAAAATATCTATATATAGATAATATTTACTGGAATATCCGCTTAATTTCAGGACGGCTTTCATCCGTCATACTTTCGAGTAGCACTGAGATATTTTATTCTACACGAGGGTAATGTCAACGTCTCGTGGTTTATATAAAAATGTATTAATCTTTTCTTAAATATTTATGTTCATTGTTTTTTTTGACAGGTTTTACTAAAATACACATTTTTATGATTAATTATGGGCTTATAGCATAATAGCGCAATTTAGACTATAAACTTGCTAGTTGTGAGTTCAATTCTATTAGGGATTATTAAAAAATATTTATCGTAGGTTTAGAAAAGGCAGTGTTAAACTCCGCAACGCATGCAGATACAGCGGTCAACACCAAAAGGAGGGTTATATTTTTAGCGTGTTTATATAGATGTATGTCCCTTTCTTTGTTTTCCATACATACTCGTACACGCTAAAAACACAACCCTCCTTTTGGCCTTCACTGCAGTTGGATAATAAACTAAACTAATTACTTCCAAATCAAGATAATTATATAACATATTTATGATGTATCTAAATAACGCCGCTGCCATGTTACATTCTGTAGCTGTTTGCGGTTCGGATTCCTTACGGTCACCACGAGGTATACTGCGCTTGTTAAAGATTTAACTCGAGATGAATAAGTGAGATGCTGATTTAAATTTAGTCTTATCTCTTGATTATCTTTTCGCTTTATCTTGTGTTTTAACAAATATATTATTCTATATCTAGTATGTGTTAAAATATAAAATAATATTAATTTTCATAATTGAAATATTTTTAATACGTTTGATTTTTGTACTTAATTAGTCTGTAATTGACTTTATTCATTTTCGTGGCTTCTTTTTTTCTTTTTTAGTAGTAGTAGATGGAAAATAGTCATTTAACGAATGCAATATTTTGTACATCCGCAAGTGAATATTCAGTTTTTGTTTTTCCATGGGTTGCCGGTAGAATCGTTCGGGTGAAATATTAATTGTTTGTAGAAGGAAATAATACAATATTATAAAGTAAAATAAGCGCTAATATTGTGATTACGAGGTTAAGAAATTTCTCTAATAATGAAATAATAAGAAATTAATACATTTTTGTTTTATTTAAATTTACCTAATTTTAAAAAATCTGATCCATACCCCCCTAAAACATTGTGAATAGATATGCAAAAATATGCGAATATACGCGAGTATGAGTATTCGTTCCGGGACTCTCGGTACAAACTCTAAAATATATTGTATAATATGGTTTTATATCTAGCTGTAGTTGTGAGTAGACCCGAAAATGGAAATATTCACTGAGTAATATGCATTCAAACGCATCCACCACATACTATATTGCTAATGTGTGTGATATCAGAGATACCTACAATTCCATACTAAATACGTAAGAGTATATATTTTAATCGCATAAAGTCAATTGTGATAAATCAGGAAATATGATCAAAAATACGTTAAAAGTGGGCAAAAATCTAAATTATGAAAACGAATGAAGCATAACTCGCCAACATAGCTTCACTCTGTATTTAGCATATATCAGGGTCGACCCTCTTTAGGTCTTTGGAAAATGCGTCGAAATGAAAATAATTTATTCCCCCGAGTGGAAACTGAACACACTACTATCGTTTCTTACTATCGCTTATACTTAATAATTTTATGATATATTTTTTTATTACACTATTATTCTTCTTACACTTATTAACACTAAGAATAAACGTTCAAAATGATTTACACCAAGGAGCCCATAGTAACGAGTCCTAGCCGTCCTTGGTATTTAACGGTATCCCGGATCTTAATAGCTACTGGTTTTGACGCATCGAATTATTACTGCATTGCAAGAAATCGCAGGAGATTACCCGTTTGCGAAGTAATGCTTGTATAATGTTTCCTGGAAACTTTTAGTAATTAAATACTGGAATTATGTTATGGGAATCCCTTTTGATAGTTATTTGTATTGTTTGTGGAACTCAACACCGCAACGGCGTTGAGTTCCACCATTTAAAATGTAATTGTTTGAAAATGGGGCGGAAAGTGGGCTACAGTGTTTTAACACTAGGTTCTACAAAGGCAAGAGAACGTCTTGATAAGTTAAGCCATACTATTTGTCCATTTAAAGACAACCCATGTTGGAATAAATAGGAACTCGATTTAAGACAACGTTTTTGGACAGAAAAAAAAGCTTCAAATTTACAATATTGTAACTTATCATCTAATACAGTTGAAATGGAATTAGTTTTTTTAGATATTTTTATGTTTCGTACAAAAATACCTATTTTTCTAAGGTTTTTTTCACAAACCGTTTTGACCCTCATTTTCATGTGTCCCAAAAATATCAACATCATTAAAATTTATCTGAAAGTATCTTTCACACGAGACGACCACATATATGGCCAAGCAAGAACACTCACAGTTACGGAATATTACGGAAATGACGTTATAATACATTTATGTTACGGAAATAAGCTTATATAATGTAACATAATGTAGCTTATTGTTACAAAGAACGGTTATTTCCCGAAGACAATAGAGGGAAGTTTCATGGTGTGAGTTTTCATAGAGTATAACACAGCGGATATAACAATTTAGTGGTGTACCGGATTGCTTACGAAAATCGATTATATTGTTATTATAGTTATATTTATTTTTTATTATTATTTTCAAGTAACCATTATTGTGAATCATTCGTTTTCCGATTTACTTGTACTTAAGACATGGTGTGCTGGTTAACGAATATTAGTGACACACGTTGCTTTGCGGCGTTGAGTTTCGATACAGAAATTTCTTTGTGTCTTGAATTCAGGCGTAAAATTATGAACGAAGTGTCATGACACTTCCTGCCTGCTGGCCTGAAAGCCTGCGGTATCCAGGACAAATCGAAAGATAAAAAAATATAAACATGGCTTTCCAATCATGGGAGTTTTAAAGTTTTGCACAGTTTTAACGCACATTAAATAAAAATAATGTTGTTAAACTAAGCTGATCATATGAGAAAACTAAACCATTAACATGTATAAGCAGAAAATGAACTTTTTTCTATCATCATATAATATCAGCGGAAAAGGCAAAGAATGTTTTTTCAATAGAGCCATATGAACTAAAAATAGTAATTTTCCTCAAGTTTAATATGTATTATGAGTTTATATTTTGATCCGTTTTCCTTCTTTAATTTGACAATCCATTACGCTGCCTTCAAGGTTTATTTCGCTGAAATACTTTTCCTGAGGAAACTATAGAAGGTATGCATTAATAATTGAAGAATATATTATGCTTTAAGAATTGTGGATGGAATTTTAATATATTTGTACACTTAAGATGATTTCAGATTTCAATTATACCTATTTTTATTAGATCAATTAAATTACAACACACAATTGTACACATTTCGTGTATAGTGGCGGAACTTTGGTGTCTAAATAAAAAAGCGCGGCGTTGAGTTCCAAGCAAAAATAAGCAATGTATATTTATTTCTTGCAAATTCCCTAAACATAAGGTTCCCTTTCTTTAAGTTTTAAGTTATGTTGTATTCTTATTACTATTAATATACTATTAATATTATTATTCTTATGTTGACGTTCAAAGACGAAAAAAATTTTTTTTTAAACACCAACATAAAACACACAATAAACAACATATCATAATTTCACAACATCGTATCTAGAGCACGACTTCCTTATATCTTTTGTTTGTCGAAATGATTGAGGATCGTCATTTTTTGACGGTTATTTACTTACGACATATAACAATGGGGTCATTTGCTAACATTACTTTGTTTCTACACCTTAATATGCTCAAGAAAATTGGTTTAAAGTTGACAATGCTTCACTGGTACTAAAATTGTGGAGATATTTTTTGGCACACAAAATAATATTATGTGCCAAGTTCCAATTAAAAAAAGTTCAATTATGTTACTTCGAAACCCACAGCGTTGATTGAAGCACTTTCTTAATTTTGCCTGTCCGCATAAATATATACTGCAACTTCCAAATAATACTTCTGCAGTGATATATTCTCTGTGGCGACGTGCTGTCATCTGTCACTCATATAATTGTCTTATAATTTTGCCGCTATCGGAAGCAAAATTTATAAATAACAAAATGTTCTTTGAAAGATTTGATGTTAATGATTAATTCTGTGTAAAATATTTTGATATATAGGGGTTTATTTTATATTTGAGTAGTCCTCGCAAAAAGATGATGAGAAAAAGATACATAATACAGAAATACAAAGTTGCTGTTTTCGGCATTTGAATGGACGACGATCCCTTTTTTCTAGCTTACTAAATGAGAAGAAAAATGTAAGCCCCCTTTGCTACATAAGAGTTCAAAACGTAAAGTACAAACTTCTGATACTTAAATAATTAAAATAATAGTCTAATTGAGCCTGATTAGTTATAGTATACAAGGATAATATTTATAGTTACAGCATACAAGACACGCTTGAATTTTATTACAGATATATTCTATATGATATTTTGACGAAATATTATACATTTAAAATGTCAACGCTCGAGATTATTCGGAAAATGTCTTTTAAAACATTCTATTTAACATAGGCTAGGTTGCCTAACACTTATTAAGTTACCTTACTTTAAATAATATACTAAATAAAAATAAATCTATAATGTTTATGATAACTATATAAAATAGTAAAGCTAGTAGAGTAATAACAGGACTGAAATTACATTATGTTTTAATATTTAAACTTTTATTGACAAGGCAACTGAGGCAACAGAATGGCCTCTTGTGCCAGTGATGGATTTACATTTAGTTGACAATAACTCACTATTTACTGCTTAAATGAAATATATTTGAATTCATGTTATTTTTATTTGTTAAAGGAATTTATTGGGATAATCCTGTGTTATCTATAACAGAGCTACAGCTTAGTGATGTTAAAATGTTTATCTTGTCACTAGAAATGTGTATTAACAAGTATGGTTGTATCCAACAAACACAGAGGTTGACTGCGGTCAATAAGTGACTACAGACTACAGGAACTAGCTTATAATGGTTTTGCAGATTTACTCCAGCTTTTGCAATTTGTAGTCATCAAGAAGTTGTGTAACATAAATAAAATGAAACTAAATACCATATGCCGAGAGAGATATATAACATTGAACAAAATTATTGGTTTGGACTAAATTAACATTACTTGAATCCAGATCCTCAGAAGAATTATGTGATGTTATTATTGAATTAAGTGAGTGATTGTGTCTACTGTTATTTTGTGGAATTAACAGTGTTTCATCAAAGTTCAAAATAAATAAATTGACAGTAATATCTTGAAGCTCATAATATATTCTTTCTTAAAAAGCTCTTAACCTAAACTTTTATTATTTAAAAATGTATAATTTTGTAAGTGAAATAGTAACCCTAGAAATGTGTAGAATTTTAGCATATATATATGCTAATATATAGATTTATGGTAACTCATCAGGACAGATAGACATTAACAATTCATATCTCGGAAATAGTAAATTTATGTCACATTTTGGCTGCAGAGTAAATAGTTAAACATTAAAATATCTTTGATACTGCTACAAATTTGAAATTGCTGCCAGTAAACAAAATTCATATAAGATACTTATGATGTCAAAAACATAAACTAAAGTTGTTTAATGAAGCGCTCAAAGTTATGTATGGAACACAATTGTTTTTGCTTTCAATTGCTAAGACAGATGTTGGAAAAGTGTCAATAATCACAGTTGACCAATAACTGACTTTGTAGAAAGTCAAGATATCATGCAGATCTAATGGAAGTGTTGTATCTAATAGTTCTCAAAATTTCAGCTTTGTTAAAATGATGTAGGTCTAGCAGCTCTCAGATCTTGGGCTACAAGAAAAAGTTTACCTCAAAATTTCCTCTTTATTTCAAATTTCTCCAAATGATATGTAAGTACTACAAATATATTCATTGGGGCCAGTCGTAACTCAGAATCACAAGGTTTAGGTTTAGGCTGTAAAAGCGACTAGTTGTGGGTTCGATTCCCAGTCGGCGGAGATGAAATATTTTAAATTTTTTCGCTCTGGTAACGAGGCAAAGCGCGGCATTGATTTCTGCCATTCAACATGCAAGGACTCCAGAATTCGAATGTGACTTAATGGAGAAAGGAGTATCCTAACACTAGGTTCACTCTGCTAGGTGCGAGGTATTATAGCCTGAAACTAAAAGAACGTACACATTCATAAATATGTAACCTGCTTAGGGAATAAGGTGGGTTCAAGGACTGGTGGTAAATTTAAATTGAGAACTAAGCTCATTACGCTACATTAATACGTACATACTAGTAGGTACTGCGCGCCGTAATCTTCTCTTAATGTGGAAATGTTATATACTTTGCTATGTTTACCTGAATGTTTAATTATATTTTTTTATATTTTAGTTATGTATGGATAATCTCTCTCTTATATAAGATAATAATAAGATAAGCTCTTTAATGGCGGAACTCAACGCCGTACTTTACCTCGACACCAGAGCGAAGAAGATTATCGAGTGGGGATCCAACCCACTACCAGTCGCTTTTTCAGATACACTTTGTGCCAATCAAACCATCATATTCTAATATGATCAATAAACATTCCGTGAAGGGAAAACCTAGTATTAAGGCGGCGGATTTCAACTACGCAACTTACCTTTAATCTTTAACGGGTGAATCAAAAGTATTTTTGCTCTCCGAAATGGAGATCGAGCCTACAACAGTCGAGTTTACGGAAACTGCGCTGTTCTACTGTGCGATGTGCGAATCTATAAGTACTCAGAATTTTTACAATTTTCCCTTTCCCATCCTCGATGCAATATCCTGGGAGATCTAGTATGTTATTTCCTTTGAACGTCCCGTTATACGGAAGTTCATTTCGCGACGGTACTCCTATCAAATGAGATTGTTTTTAGATTATCTTTTGAAAATATCTAAGAGCTTGTAGGACTGACTTCTTATTTATTTTCTGCCTGAACTACACTATTATTGCTTAAACAAATCAGACAACAAAAAGTATATCAATATCTTTGTAAAATTTTCTAAAAAACATATTAGAAATATGCCTGTCTATTAAGTAATGTTTTTATAAATAAGTAAAGAAAATGTACTTTAAATTTCTTCAGTTGTTAATTTTATATACTCGTATATATACTTAAATGATTATGATTAGAGCATTACAATATAATATTTTATAAAAGCCGTCGTGGCGCAGGGTCACATGGGTGTTACTGTAACACGACATCTGTGGGTTTGAGTAGGGATACTTGATTGAAGGAATTATTGCTTATTAATATTTTAATTTTTTCTCTCTGGTATTAAGGAAAAAGCCCGACGTTGAGTTCCTCAACTCAATAGGTAATGCCTCGAAAAATTTGGCGGAAAGAAGGAAACGGAGTGTCTTAGCATTATGTTTTATTTCTTACACTGCTGTGTGTGCGTAACACAACGTGAAGCTGTTTTTATACTGAGTTTTATCATTATTTTCAAATTCACATATTCTGATAAGTTGATAACATCTGTTGACAACTTGTATACGTTGCTTACTGCCGTAGACGACCGTCGAAGTAGTATGAAGAGAGCTTAAGGTTCTAACAAAAGATAATAGATGGCGGTCTAAACTATTTTTCATAACAAATATAAAAAAAATTGATACCTCTTTTTACCCGGCCAAGGAACAAAGAAACGTTAACATCCGTTGCAATGACGATGACGAGCTCCTGTTTAATTTACTATCATTTGTGTTTTATACTATAAAATTTAACTGAAATATTAAATTTAGTCTGCGTTTCCAATTATGCAAAATATTTTTTTTATTTTATATTTAGAGGCCGTTGTGATGCAGTAGCACGGCGTCTAACTGTTCAACTTCTAACTAGACGCGACGGTTGTGGTTTCAAGTCCCACTGGGGAAAATTAGTTATTTCCAATCTTCTCTTTGTATGCTCTGATATTAAGAAAAAGATGAATCTGTTTTTTGACATATACTCTTAATAAATATAGTTATTTTTCCGTTCCAGGTTATCAAATGTCGCGCAAGTCGTGCACAGTGGGCGGGTCGCGGGGAGCGTGCATGTGGGTGCAGGAGTGCAACCGAGTGGGCGGTATACACGCAGGTGTCTGTGTCGACGGGTTCATGTTCGGTTCCTGCTGCAGGTTGCCGGACAAACCTGTTACAGGTAGGTTGATTGATACAAATATACATGTGCGTTACTTTTAATATAAACAATATAAATTAAAGTACGAATTTATAGAAGCTAACTTATTGATATTTACTTTATTATTTGTTACTTCTATATTGCTCCTTTATCTTCATTTTGTGAACTTATGAAATTCTAAATGAATTTTATTGCTTATGAATTATGAATTTTTAAAACGTTTTTTATTAAAAATCTAGTAATAGATATATAAACATACTTCTACTACTAGTACTACTAAACATATATTTTGAAATTAAATGTAATTTGCAAAGTTAAGAAAAAGATTCAAATATTTTTTTTTTCAATTTTCAGAAACATCCACCCCAGTAACAGTCACGGATCGGCCATACTCAGCGCCATCCAGTACCGCTCATACTCCATCAACCACACAATCTACCACTCAAAATTCAAACTTACGACCGAATGCTCAAACTGTACGCCCTTCATTCATGACGAAGCCCATAGATGGCTCGCCTACCCCATACAGCTATCGGCCACCAGAAATAAATCTACCCTCAATGGTTAATTTAGATAGTGATATAGTAAATAAAGTAACTTATAACAGTGTAAATAAGTATCAAGATATACATAGACCGGAACCGGAAGCTAGTCCTCATAACAAAATTTCCTCTAGTCTTAGTATTATGTCTGGGGCGCGGCCGATGGCGGTGTCGGAGCAACATGCGGAAAATAGCATTTCGCAAGGTATGCATATATCATGTAGTTAGTTGTTTTTTAGATAGATGGCGTTGTGTTAAAATGTTTATTTATAAGGAAAGATAAATTTGGTACTTTAAAATAATATTGCTTAAAACAAAGTCAAACATTTTGAATAAATAAAATAAATAAAAGTAAAATAGAGTACCAAGTTAGGACTTTGTTTTAAGTATTACCAATTAGACGTGATCGGTTGGTATACGTGGTCTGAACAACTTACCCTCGCCCCATTGTCACAACAATGCATCCTCGTGTATACAGTTCGAGAGATAATATGTTGTTTTTATACTAAATACATCACTGAATCAATTTATTTACTTAAATTAGTGCATTGACAGCCTAACACGAAACTACTTATTACGCACTACTACGTACTAAGGTACGTGATATCTCGAAATTGGAAGGAAAATATTGGGCTCTAACTTCTCTTCCTAACCCAGGGGTCGGCAATCTTTTGAGTCGGAAGAGCCAAAATCTACAATTTAGAAAAGTTCAAAGTTTTTAAAGAGCCACAATTTTTTTTCTTGCCAACAATAAATAGTACTCGCATAAATAGATTCGTTTTTCTTTCATATTCATAAGAAAAATATAAAAATAAATATATATATATTTATTCATATATAAGTAGTTTTTCACAAAAAAATAGATAATATACATATATATATATGGCATTATTAGATAATTATTTATTATTGTGATTTTTAAATGTTTTATAAAAAAACATTTAAAATTAAAATAAATAATATTTGCGTATGAAACTAAAGAGCCGCAGCTTCACATCCAAAGAGCCGCAAGTGGCTCGCGAGCCGCAGTTTGCCGACCCCTGTCCTAACCTAATATTATAAGTATGAAACTTTGTAAAGATGGACGTTTGTTTCACTTTTTTGTTACTTAGATGAAACTTTACAGTAATATAGCTTACACATCAGAATAATACAAAGCTTAAAATTTATGTAACCATTTTGAGTAATTTCGATTTAATAAATTTAAGCGGGCGAAGTCTAGTGTAAAGATAAAACTGAACTTCTAAAATACATTTTCAGGTCACATGATGTCTCGACCAAGCAATATAAACACAATCCATTGGCAGGCCACAACCGAGCCCTCCTTCATAACCAAACCGAGACCTAACTGGGACAAGCCGGCGGGGAAACCAAAACCGACGAAGAAGTTCACAACCACAACCAGTAAACCACACAAGAATTATATGAAACCAAAGGACCCGGCGTTTAATATGATCAATAAGACTGACGAGTCCACGTCACCGCCTGTTCAGACTACTGCTGCTACGAATGGCGCTGGTATGTTAATAATATATATTTTTATGCATACGAGGTGTGACTTTATCGCGAAGGTTGTGGGTTCGATTCCCACTCAGGGTAATGAGTTGTTATTTATCAATATTCTCATTTCTTTGCTTAAACCACCAAGGCAAAAGTCCGGCGTTAAGTTTCGTCATTCAACACGCAATGCCCCGAAAAACTCGGCGAAAAGTGGGGGATGGAGTATCTTAACACTAGGTTCCCTCTGCCTGCTCTGCTCTGTGCAGGATATAGCTTGAAGCTGATGAAGATTGATTACTATTTTCGGGAGTTAAATCAAAAATATCATAAAAGAGAACAAATACCTCAATTTCCGTAGCTCTACATAAATTATTTTGTAAATACGAAATACACAGAATAGAAAACTTTTTTTTAATAATAACAATCTTCTATAACAATTTATCCTTTAATACAAATAATTAAAATTATAAAAAGGCAATCGTGTGTTAATCCCAGACAAACACAAAGACAGACAGATTTTTTTAATTAATATATTTGAGTGATTTAGTAGCAAGTAGATAAATATATGCGCTTGAAAATCATTTTGAAATCACAGATAGACAGATATACTACTGGTCAGATAGATATACTAATAATATAGAGGCCAATCGCGGTGCAGGGCCACAAGTGTGTAAACGCGACACGTTATGGGTTCGAATCCCACTCGAGGAAATTAAAATATTTTTTTTTTTTCATTTCTTCCGCTGTCTCAATATCGAGGCAAAGAGCTTTATGTCGATATAAAATTCTTCATCACGTGCTCATCGTATCCTGCACGTAATGATACTAACATTCTCTGTACGTGCTGTGTTTATTGCTGTTTCTATTCTTTTATATTAAACCAGCCGTACTCGCACACAGCACGGTAGGCAGAGGGAACCTAGTGTTAAGAACTCCGTTCCTAATTTTCCGCCGAATTCTGGAGACATTGCCTCGACATCTGAGCGAAGTAAGGGAAATATAAATTTAAATAAATATTTCATTCGTGTTACAGTCACATTTTGTGCCACTGCGCCACGACTGGTCTCTATTTATTAAAGAAAAATTTATATTAAAACTAATTTAAGCTTTTTACTTTATTTTTGTCTTTTTCTTAAATATGGCAAAATATACAATAAAAAATGTTAGATTCTAATCGATAAAACTTTAATGGTATACATTTCCTGAAATTTGTGAAGTAGACGAGGAGTAACTAGTGAGACATCATTCTCTTCATGATTATCGATATCAAATGATGAAGATTGGTCGAATCCTTAAATATGGTATACTCATTATGGTATGTTAAAATACCATACCAAAACGTGGTTTGAACCCACGACCGCACTTACATTTAGCTATTTCCCTTCTGGATTTATATAACGTAAGGAACTAGAATGTAAATACCATCTACGGAATATCTACGGTCTCTGTAAAGGAAAGATGAATTTCCATTTAAAGCGTGTTTGCTTTTGCGTTTGAAAGTTGACGCCGATCGATAACTAGGGTTATGCCAATTTGATCTTTTCAATACCCTCTTTGTAATGCTAGTGGTGAAGCGGTGGGATATTTAAATTCTTTTATTGCTGTTTCGTATATTCTTTGGAGGTAGATGAGATGTTTATGAAATGTAACACCAAGGATAGAAAATATCGTCAGACCAACGTATGGACGTTTCAGGCTTATCGATTTTATGCAAGACTGAAAATTATTTTACCCGTATAAAATATGGTATGAACTTAAAATCAAATAATTTGATATAACTATTTACTTAAATAACTATTAACTATAAACCAATTACTGACTGCACTGGAAGATGTGAGAAGACTCCGTGTTAAGTAAAAAGATAAATAAGTCAATTAGCTTTTTCTTGTAAAATGTAACAAAGATCGAAGACAAGGAAGACACTAGTGACGTCACATTTATTTCGTTGTGATATTATATTGTAACGTCGCGTATTCTAAATTAAAAATTGTATATATTTTCATATATATTTTTTCAGAGTGCGGCGTAACAGCAATGTGGCCTCGACCAGAAACCCGTATAATGGGTGGTCAAGACTCCTCACTCGGGCGATGGCCGTGGCAAGCTTCTGTTCGGAGAAATTCATTCTTCGGCTTCAACTCTAATCATAGATGTGGTGGAGCCATCATCAATGAAGGCTGGATCGCGACCGCTGGACACTGTGTCGATGAGTAAGATTGAATGGAACTGCTTAAAGAAATATCTGGAATTTCTTCAAGCAGTTCCAATTTAGTAGTAATCATTTATACCTACGGTTATTTTTAGTAGTAGTTATTAACAGTAATATTCACTTTGATACCATTAAGAACTTTAATTTAAATGTGGACAATTTAGGTTATATATATTTTTGGGCAGACTCGACCGGATTTAATACCACCCCCGGCATCTTAAACCGGCGTGAAGTAGTGGCCCTTGCCACTGCGTTTCGCATTAGGTAATGCCGGGCCCCGGTGCCCTTCATCTCCACCTTAAAGGCTGGCAACGCACCTGTGGCTCCTCTGGTGTTGCATGGGGTCGTGGGCGGCGGTGATCACTTACCATCAGGTGACCCGAACGCTCGTTTGCCTTGTCCTCTCCCATAAAAAAAAAAAAAAAATAAAATCATATATTTTACACGTAGCATTACGTGTGTTGTTTCGTGTGTAGGCGACAACAGCGTGTGATATGTTGTCGTGTAGGGCGTTCTTGATGGCCTTAGTTTGGATGATTACCACAGACTCGTATGTACGTCCGTGACTTTCGCTGTTGGTCAAGATGCACGAGTTTACCCCCCTTCCGTATCCTTTCTTGGTTAGATTCGCTTATTCCGCTTGTATGGAGCAGGTAAAAAGTATTGGGGGAATCTATAGGGATAGAAGCACCCGTGTATCGCGACTTTCTCTGGGAGCGAGTTGTCTTTCGGGCTGAGTAGCGTGTGTTGCATGGCATCGTTTGTTGGAGATAGGTAATATGTTGTTACTTGGCTTCTGTCTGCTCTAGCAATTCTAATCTTCCTTATAGGTTCTTGAAGGTGTTTTAGGAGTTTTGGTGGTAAATTAAACTTTTTGGTTTGTTTAACGATGCGAATCAAAGGCCCGACTTGTGGTCTGCGCCACGAGTCTTCCCTTGGCCCGTCATAGGTTGTTATTTTTCTCATAATTAAAAACGTTTATTAAATATTGTCCACAGCCTCCTAACATCTCAAATAAGGGTGCGTGTTGGAGAATACGACTTTTCATCAATATCAGCACAATACCCATACGTAGAACGAGGCGTGGCGAGGAAAGCGGTTCATCCTAAATATAATTTCTATACATACGAATATGATTTGGCATTGGTCAAGCTGGACGCGCCCGTGCAGTACGCGCCTCACATATCCCCTATATGTTTGCCAGCGAACGATGACCTGTTGGTGGGAGAGAATGCGACTGTGACGGGTTGGGGAAGGCTCTCTGAAGGGGGTGTGTTGCCATCTGTTTTACAAGAGGTATCATTACATTCATTCATTTTTTTGTAGTATATTATAATAAATTTAGATACGTATATTGTGAATTGTTTCCTTGTAATACTTATCATTATGGATTATTTTTTCCATATATTTTTTTTATCAATATAAATCTACCGGTGTCCTTGTAATATTGATATCCAATAGGTAAAAAGTATACAACTGATGAAGCTTTTTGAATTTTTTATAATGTTTTTAATATTTTTACATATACTATGATCGTGCTAATTTGACATAAAATAACAAAAAATATCTCTTTAAAAACAAATCAATTAATACAAAATAATATATACTTTTACAGTCAAAGAGAAATATAGCTTAGAAATAATGTATTATAATATAATATAATAATACAGGGTTTTTTAATAATTTTCCAACAGTGGGACACGAGCCCAAGCCATTTGGTGGTTAGGGCTCCAAAGTGGGGCACCTCCTCGCAGTACGCGTTTAAGGAACACTATAATGAATACCATTATTATATATAATTTCAGGTGCAAGTGCCAATAGTATCAAACGATCAATGCAAGTCAATGTTCCTCCGAGCCGGACGTCACGAGTTCATTCCGGACATTTTTCTTTGTGCGGGACACGAGAGAGGAGGACATGATTCGTGTCAAGGGGATTCAGGAGGACCTTTACAGGTACTTACAGTAATTCTAACTGCACACAGTCTTAGAACCGTGTACAGTTGCATGCTTGTGCGACTGCGCCACAAAAATATCCTAATTTGGTTGATGTCAACATTCAGATTATCATAAAGTTATATTATAGAATTTTAATATATTATCATATTGATTAATTAATATTCAATATATATATATATATATATATATTTACACTTTGAACGTTTTGTTGTAAACGCGGTAATCGTGAGTTCGATACCTACTCGTGGGGAATGAATGTCTTGAAATTAGACGGAAAGCAGACAGCGGAGTGTTTGGACACTAAATTTTAAGCAAAACATACCCTTTCTTATATCTAGGTATAATATAAAGCCTATATATATAACCTATCTAACTAATCTTTAATAAACCAAATAAAATGAAATTCATAATTTTTAAACGAAGCACGACATAGCATATATTTTTTGTTCCAATTTAATTTATAACGAAGCTTTATTAAAAGTGCCAGTATTGTATTTCTTAATATCATCGGTTCTTTTGTATAATCATATTTATACGATATAATTTAATTTCATACTTATAAAAAAATTCTTTATCCATTTTAAATAAATGTTTCAATTTATATTTTCAGTTTATAAGCTTGGTATACAATGATCATTCATTCATTTCATCATTCATTCATATATAAATTCTCTTTTAATGAGTCACGAAATACTTAACATCTAAATTCTCAGGTACCCTCTGCCTATCCTGCTACGTGCTATTTGTGGTAGATAAAAATAATTGTTTATAAATAAGCCTTTCCTTGGCATTATTATAAGTCTGAGTATAACAAAATCTTTCACGCTTTTCCCGTATTGCAAGGCAGTTAGAGACAACTTAGTGTTAAATATAATATACCCCGAGCGGGAATCGAACCCGAAAATCATATTTACGGAAAGACGCTGTTCTTCTGCGCGACGGCGGCTTATAACGATTAAGAAATTCATTTTCGTAGCAGTAGTGGTTGAGCTTAAATGCAATGATACTAGAAAGAAAATTCGGAACTGAAAAAGCTCATTTGTTGATAAGCTTAACGGAAGACATTAACAATATCTAAAGCTAAATTTGATTTTAGTTTGTACATTAAGTCTAATAATTTTAATGACAAGATTGTTTAATAGAAACATTGTGGCATTAGATGTTAATATCATATTAGAAAATTTTACAGGATAAAAATGAGAACAGTTTTAACACAAAAACAGAACTAGTGATACTTTTGAACTTTACATATATTAGAAACAAAATTAATTTGTGAAAAGTGAAAAAATACCTTACTTATTACTAGAAGAAATTGTATCCACTATTGTCGTATTTATATACTATAAATATATATGAATTTCTAAAGTAAAAAACAATAATAAGTATAAATAGATATAGTCATACCTTCGATAAACTTCGAAAAACGACACAGAACAATACACAAACTTATAACGACAATAGTTTAACCTAGAAAACTAAGCAAACGTTTTTCCTAATTCCAGGTCAAAGGGAAGGATCAAAGATACTTCTTAGCCGGCATTATAAGTTGGGGCATAGGATGTGGTGAGGCCAACTTGCCGGGGGTTTGCACGAGAATATCGAAGTTCGTCCCCTGGATCCTACAAACCGTGAACTCCTAACAATGTTCATATTTTTAACATGTTCTTAAGTGTTATTCCAAACTAAGGAAATGTTCATATTTCAATAGTGTAACAGTGTTGTGTGATAGTGTTTGACATTATGGACGGTGATTTAGTACAGTATTTAAAAAAAATGAGTATATTCGATAATAATTATGACTCTAACTGGGGGAACGTTAATATTAAAAATATTTTCGTTTCATATATAACTGATAAAATAATTTTATATTCCATCCTCTGGTACATTTTGTCTACAAATAACTTAAAGTTATCATAATACAATGGGCAGAAAATATGTGAAGAAAAAAAGAATCATACGTATTGCCAATATGAAGATGAATCAATCCATATGTAACAAATTTTCAAACAAGGTATTATAATTTTTGAATTATATTTTTCTTCTTTTCATGAATGTGGTTTCTTGTGGTTTTTTTTTATTTAACATTCTAACTTATTATTAATTGTTTCCAATTTGTAATATGGGGGTTGATTCCCTTCACTATCGTGATATATAAGATGACAAACGAAAAACGACTTCATTTAATGGATTTCAACGAGTTACCTTCAAAAATGTTGATTGATTTCAACGTTTTCTGAGGCGTTTTATTAACGGAGCAGTCCACCTGAAGCTGAACAGAACTTGTCGTGCGAGACTCTGTATCATCATTGCTTATTAGAGGTGATTTTTGTAAAATAACAGGTTATTACTTATATATTTAATTTTAAAATTAGCAAATTATTTTCGTATAGAAATAAGTAGCAAATGTAGTTTATCAAATACCTTCATATTTCTGAATATGTCAATAGCATCTCACGTAACACAAAAACAACACAAAATATATAAATAATAATCTGTAATAATAATTCAGGCTTGGACTTTAATAAACGCCCTTAAATACACGGCTTGTTTTCCAAACAATGTAATTACTTATATTGCACTCACTCATATAACACAATATCGAAGCTCTTTGTAAATACAATCACATTACATCCAATAATTATATATTGTAACGAATTTATTAAATGTTTGTGCAACCAATTATCGATGATTCAGAGTTATAATATATACAAAATACTTTGTTTTATTACACATAAGTATAAACATATTATATTTATTATTTATTTTTTGTCAGAATTTTGTAGATATTTGTATAACGCATCAAATATATTTTGTATTAAATTTAGATATAAGTGTTTATTATATACAGTATTTGGACATAAAAAGTATAGTTTAAATACCCTTAACTTTTTTGAAATAGAAATTGAATCTGCTACCTTGATGATATTGAATAGTTTTGTTTCCATCTTCTACATGTAAATAAGTCTTGCCTTAGTTGCTTATTTCATATTGCAGTATTATTTATACATACTTCGTAGCTTCGTTTTGTTTATGTACATAGTTATTTACTCCTTATTTTAATTTTAAGTTGTTTTTTTATGTAATTTAAGAATTTAAGCTCAAAAATATTATAGAATAAGCCACTTTTGTATGATATTTGTACGTTAGTTTGACAAAGATGTGAGCATTACCAAATCACAGTTTGTTATATTCAATATAATATGTATATAAAGTATATACGCGAGTGACGATCGATAAATAGATAATGTTTCAAGAAATTTGTTCACACGAAAAGTCAAATTTATTAAATTATAAAATATGTCCGTAAACATTCCTGAGAGTATTAAAAAAAATTAAAGCCTCAGAAAGATATAAAAATCCGTATTACAAAAGCATTTAAAAATGAAATAGCATTATCTAAATTCTAAAACTATTTTTGCTTTAAATTTATAAAGCCAACTTGTTTTTATAATATGCCAGATATTCTTACAGGTAATTTACCAATATCGATGTTCATCAATTTTAAGAAAAAAACTTTTATGAATAAATTGTATAGCCAAAAATCCCATCGACTAAGGTGTAAAAAAACCCTAAAAAAGAGAATTGTAAAAGATTTGACGATCGTCTCTCAAATATCATAAGTGATGTTTAAATTACATAATTTTA